>JABFQB010000224.1:0-11773 GCA_022817105.1 Pseudanteris insignis
AAACAACCTTTCAAAATTAAACTTGCTTATGTCAACAAAATTTAAAGCTAATTGAAATAATAAAAATCACGAATTTTCTCAAACAATTTAATACTCATAAAACCATTTTGTAAATTTAACCAAAGTTAATATTAAAAAGGTTTGGTAATCACAAAATGTTCAGATATGCTTACTACAAAGTTTTGTCAGCTTAACTAAACACAACGTACTAAATTGATTGATTGCACAACCTTAAATTTTTTTTAACAATAAATTTAGTACAGCTAACGCAATTTATTATGCCAAGTTTTTCTAGATATAGTTACTAAAATTTTTCTTTCTTAACTGAAATTTTCTTCACGATTCTTTCGGTGCACGAATAAGTCATGAATGAATTATTTAAGAGAAAAAAAATAAAGTTTGAATATGTCGTATGCTACTGCTGCAGTAAATATCGGAGACAAGAAGTAAGACGATCTGTGTAATTTGTTTCTTTGAGTAATGTTGTTTTAACGAGGTGAGAGAGTTACGTGCAGACAAGAAATGTCTCACAAGCATAAAGACAGAGTTAGTTACATTTCCAAACATTTTTAGAATTCTTTTTTTCTATAATTTTTGAGATTTAAAGATTTTTAAGTGAATAATAGATTACTAATCATTAATCATTTGAGAAAAATATATATTCTTTATTCAAAATTAAATATATTATATAAAATGCTAGTACTATATACTACTAAATACTAGTTTATTCCTTAACTTATAAAGTGTTTTTTCATATTCTCACACAAACATTTTAAGCTACTTTTGTAATATGATTAAAAAGCGTGTTGATTCATTTCGTATTGTTAAAAAAAAAATTATAATACATTGCACACGGTAAAAATTGATTTAGCAAAGTTATGATACGTCCTGTAGGGTATACAACTTTCCTGTTACAAATTATAATACTGTTTTCCCGACACTGTTAGAAAAGTCCTCTAACCTTCAGAGGATTGGCTATTTCAGGCCTATTGAACAAAGATATACTGAACGAATGTAAACAAAGAAAACTACATCAAATAGCTACGACTTTGTTTATATCTCGAGTATGAATGTTTTTTGTCCTTTTCTAATATGAGTTTCGATCAAATAACCTTAACGTTAAAGGCCTTTCTTTAAGAGTGTACGAAACATGAGCCTTCTTTATACTGATATAGTAATTTTTTTATTGATTCACAACAATATCTCAGGGCCTCTATATCATATAGTAACTTTAAATAGAATATTTTTACAGTGCACAATAAAGTCCGCAATGGTAGTTCACAGGTTTTTGTCATTCAGCCTTTTAGGCTTGTTTATTTCAGGACCCTCAAAGACCCCTAAATTCTAATAAATACCAAGTTTTCGCAAAGATTATTTTAAAAATTTCAGGGCTGCTATAATTACAGTCCGCAATGATTGTTCACGGGAATTTGTTATAAATCCTTTCAGGGTGACTTAGTTCAAGCCCCTGAAAGGCCCTTAAAAGGCATTACAAAAATACCGCCAATTGGTTTTACTTAAAAGGAGCCCGAATGATATCATGGTACGCCCGAATATAACTCTACTATGGTAAATATGTACGCACTTCGTTGATTCGAGTGAAATATTTTTTATATTTCTAACAAATTAAACACAAATCCACGTTCAATACCTTATTAATTATGCTATTCATACATATATATATATATATATATATATAGAAATGCATAAAATTTTTAATTAGTGATTTTTGGTTAGTGATATCATATATTTCCAAGTTATAAACTAGTGATTGATGACTTAAATGGCTTAAATGGTCTTAAATGGATTATTCTAAAAAGTAGTGAAATTCTAACAAATGTAAGAATAATTGTATTTAAAAAATTGTATTTTTTCTTAGACTTCTTATGTGAATGAAAATATTTTTAAAAGTTTACTTAAAAGTATTATGTTAGTACAATTCTTAACAATTGCCAATCAGGGAAAGCGAAAAAATCGCTGGTCTTTGCGAATTTTCATTTTAAGGTTAAGTCGCTTTGTACGTCAAAATAATCCAATTAAGGTCGTAAATGTGATTACACTTTTCTATGCGTATAATTTATTTGAAGTATATCCGTTCTTCAAAATGTTTCAAAATTACAAAAAATATATATTTAAACCTTTTTTAATTCGATCTAGGTTAAATACATTTGTTTCCTTTGATCGATCAATGATTTTCTGGTTTATCTCTTGTATACTTGCTTTTATATACATATACGGTAAATATTGCACCAGTATGCTTTTGCAAGTGGAAAAATAATATTAATAAATGCGTAACAAATTGACTAGACAAAATTGAAACAAAACAGTAAATTTGTTTATTTATTCATATATAATAGCATAAGGAGTTATTGAAACATTGACAGATGTAATATGTTTTAGATTTCAATCTATAAAATCGAAATAAAAAATGCTGTTCTTTGATATTTTCGTTCACTGATGGAACTGTAGGACGGAAAATATATTTTCATATTAGCGATTCGTTTTTTCATAAATGATAAAACAATATATCGTAAAAAACATTATTTATACAACGTTGGATGATAAGTCAGGTAATAATTTAATAAACTGACCAAAAAAAAAACGGAAACCATTCGCTGAGAAAAGAAGCTTATACGCGCGCCGTAAGCGTTGAATATCGCGGCAGAAGTGACGTTGCGCGCGAGCGCTCGATCGATCGAGCAATTGTCTTAGGATGTAAGAAAGCGACCGAAGACCGGTGACTCGCGATGCTGCCTCAACTAGCCCGCGAGGTCGTGTCGGGGGATTTTCTTCGCGGCTTGACCTACTCGCGACCGGGCGTAGCGCGTGTTCCAAGTGTCTCACTGACACTCGTGAAATTGACAGCGCAACGGCAAGTGTCTTGCCCACTTAGCGGTGGCGCACAATGCCGCGCGCGAGAGCTTTTTGTTCCGGAATAAAGAGCCCGTCGCGCGCAACTTACCCTGCACTTCCTTCGTAACCGACCTGGCGGGCGAGCGTGCGCGCGCGTAAACTCACGACCACGAACTTCCCTTCGTTTCCCGCTCACGCGGCCGATACGTCAGGCCTAGATGCACGCTTCACGTTTTGCATCGCTTCACGAGCACGTACTCAAGCGCAAGCGAATTCGTTCCGAGAATGGTTACTAGACACTGTTCACCCACGCTAGAAGGCCACTCCGATGTATTAGCAGTTCACGAAAGATGACGAATTTGATAATATTCGATGGTACAACCTTTCATTTTCCCCGTCATCATGGGCATTTTTTAGAATATATTTACTCTTTGAAAATTATGTTTATATTGTAAATAACAATTACGGCTCATCTCATTGGCATTATTATTATTTCGAATAATTTTTTAGTTGTTTGAAACAATTATTGATTATCGAATAATTTGTCATTGGGTATGGTAAAATTTATCGTTTGTTATCTATAGATTGCGCCATATATAATTTTTTTGACTGTTATGTCAGTGGTACTATAAAATATAGTTATTTGTAGTAACTTTTTTTAATTCTAATTCTACTTTTGAATTGAATGAAACTTTTTGATTGGAAATTTATTGGCCTAATAACTTTGGCCTTTAGCTTTCATCATTGTCTTTTGATTGAAAACTTCACACGAATTTGCAAAGGGCCAAAATTAATGCCAAAGGTTTTTGTCCAGAAACGTATCAATACTGCCCCTATATTAGCCCAGTACTGTCCCGATATTGGCCAAGTACTTACCCCGAACTACAAACGATTATATCATTAGGTTATGCCATTAGTTTAGTTGGTTATTGAGAACAAAAGAATTAAATTTAATTCTACAATTAGTCATATAATATTGAGCTAGATTAAATTTAAAAACTATAAATTTGTTGTTAAAATTGCGCAGTAGGTTAACTGCGCGTCCTAAATCCACCCTACTTTGTATGCGCAGTTGCTCTACTGCGCAAGGTATATCAAGACTACACTGAGAAAAATAAAATAATAAAAGTTATTATATCTATAATAACTGGATGATATGTACTTATGGTAGAATTAAATATGAATTATAGTACTGCAAACAATTAATATAATAGACATTAATACAAAATTCATTAAAATTACTATATTCAATGATAATGTTTACTATATGTGCACACATATCCTACAGTTATCATAAATATAATAACTTTTATTATTTTATTTTTCTCAGTGTAGTATTGTATATTTCTTAGTATATTTCTATTATCTTTAGACAATTAGTATATCAAAAGTTTGGAATACAGTATTGATAATATAGCTAGAATTTTTATTTCAGTGTAAACATTATTTAAACCTAACCAAGACTTTATTTTTCTTGTCATTGAATTGTTCATTAATTTTTGTATTTAACAATGATCTCGTTCGAATGAAAATTTACAATGTTTTAAAAGCATCTTTACACTTTTTTTATCCCATCGGAAATATTCTGAGATATTACACAAATAAAGTTGAGTAGATCAACTATGAATAATTCAACATCTCATTCAAAGAAATATGTGGAACAAATAAAAGTTATCTGCGTGTTGACGCGATGTTTAAAAATAAGCAACCAATAAACAAGTATATGCTAACTATCGCATTCAAATAACATTAATAAAATAAATTCATCATTGAATCTACACTGTAAGAAAAAACACTGTAACATTTACTATATGGATTGCATTTACTGGGATGGATCCTATATTAAATGGCAATTGATACAATATATATAATACAAGTTACTGTATATGCTGTTTGAATTACTATATAATATAAAACACATTCCAATAATTACAATCGATTCCGTGGCTGTCACATAATATAGTAAATTTTAAAGTATTATTTTTTCAGCGTAGGTGATTTTGCTGTTTTGATATTTTGATAATTTAACACTTTGAGATTTTTGATATTTCAAAATTTTGATACTTTGTGACTTTGATATTTTATAAATAGGATTGTGATTGTATGTCTTGATGATTGTTTGCTTTTTTGACGTTTTGTGTATGTTTGTGATTGTTGATTTATTTCGGGATCGAGTATAGCTTTCTCTTAAACGATACAGTCATACATAAGCTATTTTTTAATAATTATTTACAAACAACATGAAGATTTAATTAATTTTGGTTCTTTTATACATGATATAAAAGCATACAATTTAGTAACATGTTTTCCATTTGAAATTGAATTATAAATAAAATAAATAATAATTAATTTATCAGTAAAATCAACGCGTACACTGAGAGAAAAATTATTGAGAAAATTACTATATTCGTTGTACATTGAGGACGTATATGCTAATCTCATCAATTTACGAAAAATACCGATATTATTTAAAATTTTAGGATGAATCACTATTTTGGTGAACAATTTTAACATTTCTAATAGTAGTTTTTATGAGATTTTCATTTATGTCCTCAATGCACTAGTAAAGATTGTAATTTGTTCAACGGCATTTGAATGATGACATATTGTAGTTGTTTTCTTTTTTTTTCAGTTAGTTGATTTTGAATCAACAGTTCAAAAACATAACCTCTTTAAATCCATAAAACTGACGTATACATTATGCTAGACTTATTACGTATTGAAATGGAAATACATTACAAATTCATGTTGTTAATTCTGCGAACTAAATCACAAAACTTGCGATATATTTTTTCATTTCTTACGAATTCGGTCTCTTATTGTATAGTTACTATTGCTTCATATGGTATTGGGGAAAGTTATTAGGTTAGATTAAATCAATTTCGTAAAACGGCGAGTTATTGCAATTTTTTATAATTACCTATATTACATATTATCGATACAATGGATGCATTAACTATTCAAATTGTTCAAAATATGAGATAAAACATAAAGTAACGAGTGTTTAAAAATATTTATACTCCCAATTATATAATTACACTCAATTTTAATTAGTCAAGTTCATGCAAAAAATTAACTATGAAAGTTGTACACAGATAGAAATTTAAAGTTAGAATTCCTATAAAAATGACAAATTAAGTACAGAAGTACAAATTCTTCAAATATTTCGAATATTTAATGGTAAAATTTGTGATGTTTAGATTAAAGTATACCCTGTTTATACTACGAACAGATAAAAAACTATCAATATTTATACAAAAAAAACGTCTGAACTCAAAGTACTATTTTTATAAAAAAATTAACTGTAAAATTTTTCTCCGTGTAATTAAAACTGTTTTGACAACTTTACTTTACAGTTAGCACAGTTATATTTTTATTCATTATAACTATAAGAGGCGTAAATCTGTCAAAATAATTCCTTTGATTTTTCATATTTCTCTCAGTGCATGATTTAAAATAAAATCATCGTCGTGTAACTCGCGTTATAGTTATAATTAACCATATATCGGCACGTAAATAGAAAAGAAGAGAAAATCGATGACCTCTTTCACTCGCGTACCTCGCAGCGATCGCGAGGCATCTCGGGCGCTCGTTTATACGAGCCACCGATTACGCACATAAGTGCATTCTCGAAGCATGTGCACTGCGCGCGGACGTCCTTGCTCGCCGATAATTCGACGCCCGGAGTGATGACCTATATCGCAACGCCGGTTGTCAGTCGAGTAATCGGTTAACGGAAGGTTGCGAGACTCAGAGTAACGCACGGCGTAAAGTCACATTCATCGGGCGCGCAAGGCTTCGTCACATCGCGAACCTATTGATCATCAGCTAATTTTATGCGATATGTATTATTTCATCTACACCGTCGCAAAACATTGGTGAAAATTTATATTCAGCTATAGTGCATATGTTAGACTACAATACTACGATCAATCATTTGCGCCATCTATGGATGTTTATGCAACACGTCTTTCGTTCTAATTTTTCATCACAGATGGCATTGTCAGTATTTTTTAAAAAATCGTTTTAATATATTTTTTAATGTATCATCATATAATATGAATACATTTATTACGATTTGACACTAATCAAAGTTTTATTAGTTATATTTTTGTGGAAAAACATAATATAAAAATATTTAACATAAACATAATAAATATTATATTACATATTTATATTTTATATAAATATATTTTTATAAAACACATACACTCTATTATCGTAAAATAAGTAATAAAATTATAATATATTTATATTTGCATAATAATAATTAGTCATAGTAATTACTTATATTAATTATCATTTATCATCACAAGCTACACAAAAAAATAGAAAGCAATTTTTAAAACCGGTTTCAGTGACGTATCAATAAATGGTACCTTTATTATTCATAAAAAATATCTCGCATACTACGAAAAATAAACATTGATAAGTATTTCGAATTGTTGACGATGTAATGAAATTAAATTCGCCCATGCAAACGAATAATAAAAATAAAAAGAGAACGAAAATTAAAGTTACTTAACTCGTCACGAACCTGGTTCTTAGATTAAACTTTATTCCATCATTTAGAAATAAAAAATATGACCCCGGTGTTATTATGTAGAGGGGCCATTTGCTCCTTGAACGGCAGCTATTTGCCACGCGAATCGCAGTAGTAAAGTACGTTTTGTACACGACAGTGAAACAGCTTAACGCGACGCTACGGAAATAACTGTTAAATTCGTAACGCATCCCTGTATCAAGTTACACCGTCCGGGTAACTTTTGTTTATCGGCTTCGCGTTACTTTTGCAACGTTTCTCCGCTGATGCGTGCTTTAACAGGATAATTTCATTAACTGTTATTACTTTTACTTTGTTTCAGGTAAATATCACACTTTATCCTAACTGGACGACTTGGCCTCCAGTTGCCCGTGGAATTCGCTCCGGGTATCTGCTCTCGTCGATGCGAGGGAAATCACAAATGTGGTATATCGTAGCTAAAAACGTTCAATTATAGTCGCAGTATTTTTGACTTATTTTGGAATAATACAATTTAACGAAAATTCGAAATATGTTTCTATTTATTGATTAATAATACAGTAAAATATAATCAAAAAATTTATTAATTAAAATTTTTTTTACTCTCCACTTGACTATTAAAAAAAAAACGTGAAATTATTTAAAAACAATATGAATTGGAAAACAAGTAAGATTAAAACAAGATTATATTTCGAGCTCAAAGTTATTTGGTAATGGAATTTTTAAAAAATTTTATAATCCCAAGCCAAAACTATTTGTTTTTATATTAAAAAATCATAAACAAAAACTTTACACTAAGATAACATTTTTGTTACGGTAACAAAAAATATTGACGATAATTATTTTGTTTTGGTAGCAACGTTTTTATTTATTTAAAGTACGGTATTTTTGTTATTTAGCGACCATAATTTCAGTTATGATAATAAAAATTCAAGTACAGCAAACGCAATTCACATTGTTGAATTTTTTAGTTACTAAAACTTTCGTTACGTAAACTAAACTTTTTTACACGATTCACACACGCGGTTATTATTCATTTTATTGAAATTCTCCCAAAGAACTTATCCATTGAATAAAATAAATGATGAATACAAATAAGAATCTGTTCGTTGAATAATTGACTGATACCAGCTGTTTCTTAATACCGTCTCATAGGCTTGTAGATTAAAAATGAGGGCGTAAGCAATGTTTGTGGGAAGAAAAAAAATTAGAAAAACCAATTTATGATTACACGGGTCTCGGTACGCGGTTGAATATATACAACGTGACAAAGTGGTGAAATAGAAAATAGCGTGAACGAGGCTGCGTAATTTGGTATCCGTCAATGCTATTAAGTTGTGGGGGATCGAATCTCATGATCTCCATGGATATCCTAGATAAGATGTCGCCTGTGGCTCACGAGCATCGCGAGAGGCAAGCAGATTCGGAGGAAAAGAGGGAGTCACCCTCTTAGCAAAACGCACTTCACATCCACACACGATCACGCGGTGGCGTGTACAATTTTTTAAGTATACTTTTACTTACGTCGAAAGTCGATGATGACCCGTACGACAGATTCATGTGTCGTCACTGCACTGCGAGTAATACGAAAATCTAAACGTCTTAATTCAGATCGCTTGGTATCTTATTTAAGACATATTTTGCCTAACTTCATTTTATGTCCCATCACTGTAAAAGCAGGCATCTTAAAATGAATGGTTTAGATCTTTTATTGACTGCTCACAACATTCTGTGCAACTTATAAGATGTTACGAACCTCTAAAAATCTGATTTTAAGATGCTGATTTTTACAGTGAAGTAATAAGAATAATGTCAATAAATAGAAAATACACTGTGTAGATGGCAGGAAGACGGTTTCGAGCCGGACAAAAAAAATACCTCAACTGAAAAACCTGTCGTTTTTATGGAAAACTAATATCGTAATCCTAAATTTCTAACGAATTATATGATGTATAAAAATATATACACGGAACGAAAATTCTGGTAACTGTTACAAAAATGTGATTGCAAAACTTTTCAGTAACCATTACAATACACGATATTATGTTATATAATATATAATGCTCAGTATAAAAAAGTGTATTGTAATGGTTATACAAATATTCTATTTCGACTAAACATCAAATAATAGCAGAGAAGACAAATACGTATGTTTAAGTGTAAATTAGTAACCATTACTATTCACATTTTTCTCAGTGTAGACGACCAGGCAAAATATAGTGAAAAATTGCATCAATGTTTTGTTTTATGAGATAAACAAAATTTTAGACGCCATTTTTAGCATGGACAAGAAGCTAAACAGTAAATTGGCAACTGTCAATGTATCATATAAATTCAGATGGACATTTTTACTTATCCTATACTGATGAAATGAAAAATTATATTGCATAAATGATAAAACTATATTAACTAATGAAAAATAATAGAAAATCTGAGGTTCAATGAAAACTTATGTAAATCTATATTAAACAACAATGTTTACAAAATACTTGTTATTTTGGGCGAATATTTTATGCAGTGCTGCACTTGATCAGGGATGTCACATTTTAATATTGTGCAAATTTTTGTTCCATATAGATGAGTGAGAATGTGTTTTTTAATAGTATATAATTTACAATTTTTAGCATTTTTTATATATTATATGCAATGATACATATACCAAACGGATCACATATTCAGAAAATTATAGCAATATAACCAATATACACTGAGAAAAGCAGTTGTTGTCATTAAGAATGAGAAAATTTTGGTTGTACTTTTAACGTTTCATGTGACATAAAGTTTAATTAATTTCAATAAAACGTCATTTGTTTTTTTTTTAAAATATTAGTATTTATTTTTAAAACATTAACGTTTTATTCCAAATTCTATGAGACGCAAGATATTTTTTGTTAATTAAACGCCATTCTTTGCAGTGTTCAAATAATGCCTACTGTTGTTATAATTAATAAAGACTTGCTGTGTCAAACAATTTTTTTTCGAATTTACTATGGATTTAGTCTCATCACGTCATACATCGTATAATACAATGAATGCGATAGTTGCGACTAATCGAAATTAGTTTTATGCATTTAAAATTAAATTTTAATTATGTGCATTGCTGTGATAGCGTTAAATTCCTAAAATTGATAGAAAAACCATTGAATTACTTCAAAATACTGGATTAAGCACATGCATTGTTGTTTTCAAAGTTACGTATGCATTTGTTTATTTTTGAAACATATTTAAGATTGCGGTAATAATTCGTTTATGAGTAATATAGTCTCTCAAATTTACTTTCATAATTTTAATTGATGTGATAATTATAATCAAAATTCAAATTCCCTCAGCTAAATGTTATTTTTAATATAACTTTAAATTTATTAAAAACGTTAATAAAACGCCTTTTTTGCTGAATATCAAAATCTTACATGTCAATAAAAATAATGGAAATATTCATAGTAATAATGAAACAATATAAAAAATTTAATCGTTCGACTGCAGCTTTCAATCATTCAAGTAAGCATACATGTATATTTCTAGCCGAGACTGAAATTTTTGCCGAGACTTTTTTCGGCAGATTCAACCATGGGTTTCATTGACCCCAACACACGCTCTTGATCTTCTGTACATGTCCTCTACGTCATACGATTTCGGAAACATTATATTTTGTTTTTTTAACAAAAAAAAGTAACTTATATTAACCTTTTTTTTTTAAAATATAATTTTTTGATTTAGAAAAACTAAACTCCTGTGCTTTATTAATTATTTTAATCAATAATAATATTTTTTCTCATTAAAACTCAATGATTAACATACACCAGAAGAATAATTAATTTTTCAATATTTCGTAAATTAATTTCATAAGTAATTGCAAGTTATAATTTTAGATTAACGTACGTTTAAATTAAATTTGCGCGTGCAAAATTATTTTTTAACTTATGCCTGAGTTCGCTGAATATTGCATTCAGTACATTATGTAAGACTGCATTTCCGAAAGAATGCACACATACATCCAGACTACGTTAATAAAACAACGTCACTCAGAGAAGTCGTTTAAGGCGCATCTTCTCGTTCATTTCCGCGCATGTGAAATTAAATTTTGGATGCCAGACTCAAGATAAAGGTTCTTATTAAATTAATACTGCTGATTGGAATAATTCTATATATAGAAAGTTCTCCATAAAACAGTCAAGTAAACTGTCATCGTCAATAACTACTATTTTTTATAAAAAATATAATATACAGGGTGTCCCACAACTGCCGTGCCGGATTTCGCCAGACGATTCAGCATAAAAAAAACTGAATCGAAAATGCCAATATACGTTTTACCGGGGCTTAGTTTTCGAATTATTCCTGCTTAAAGTTAGCGAATTATATGTCTTTAATGTTGCGCGCTCCGGTACGTAGATCTCGCTA
>JABFQB010000225.1:0-11772 GCA_022817105.1 Pseudanteris insignis
TGAATCATTTGATTTACTTTTTGCGTACTTTAGTTAGCGTTCTTGGCGATCAGGGCTCAGATTCATTTATTTGTGAACGTGTGAGCTAAATTCCCGGCTGAATCAGCGAAATTCGTCGAAACTTTAGGTTAGTGCCTAAGTTGACTATTGTTCATTGAAACAATCTGCTCAAGGTATAAGTTATCAGTTTGAATGACCTAAGCCAGACATCAAAACCTTGACGCTAAATTGGATTTCATATTTGTAATCTTATTCATTTAATGCAATCTCTAACTGGAGACGTAAAAAATGAGCATCCCCGTCATCTTTATTATTGAATTTTCGTTGAAACAAAAGGCGAATCAAACGATCGGTGACGTAGTCTTTTGGAACAAGAACCAAGCCACAAAAATGATATCTTTATAATGCCCTCAAGTACATATAAAGATGATGAAAGGCTATTATAATTATTGATCGTTCAGATTTATAACGAACTACTTTATTGGTTTAATTAGAAGAAAAAATAGGTTTGAGAATTTACAATGACAAATAAATCAATTAAATTGATAATGTTGTCGTTCTTTCAATTATTTATCATATATTTTTAAACTATAAAATCTTCAATAATTGTCAAAAAAAATTATTATAACTTAATTTTTGTTAAAAATTAGACTGTTGTTACATTGAATGGCAATTATTTATATCGCAATTTGTTAACGATCAGAAAAAAATAATAACCTTGAAAATATCTTGTCATTTTCTCTTAAGATAATTAACTTAATTATATAATTATATAATTAAATTTAACTGTTATGTGACCTTGAAAGCACTCATATCGTCATTTCTAAATGAAATTGAATATCAAAGTAATATACTTATTTCTGTATTGTATTTCAGCCTTCAGCTTAGCAAAATAATTCCTATACTAGTCACTAGTATACCATAATTTTTGGCTCAATTACACATACGTATTACAATGTCTGATGCGAAAATTATGCACGTGAATAGTAATTTGATAACAGCTTCACACGAATGAACCATTTAACGCATAGTAACACGTGCCTGTATAGAACACGTCTGGAATCTTAATAAATTCTTCCATTCCAGTTAAGTTCATTACCAAAATTTTGTCCAATCTATTCCCCGCTTTTATAATATTCATCTGTTAATGAAATACATAAATCACTAAAGAAAAATTGTTCGCCTCTCTCCACTCTCTGAATCAGTAATGCTAGAATATATTTAATTTGTTTTTTTCAATGACAATGTGAGTGTCAATATTTACACTGAGATAAAAGTTCATATAAAAATTACCATACTGTATAGTACCACTAACATGAGTAACAGTGAAGCGATTTAGTTATGGCGCCATCTCTATGTGTATTTATATAAAATTATACCATCAAAAAATATGGATTCACATATATTGATATAATTGAATATACTATCATTAAATCTAGTCCAAAATTGAACCTCCATTACTCAAAAAATGACGCACTAATATCGCACTAATTGTTTGTTGCAGTACTTTTATTGTTTTCCAGTCAGTTCACGTTTTCTTTCCACCGAAATTAATGATCATTCTTGTTCAATAAACTTGGAGTTAAACAATTTCACCCCAAAGTAAATTAAAGAGTTCAATTAACCATCGATAATGATAATAAAGTATCCGCATCGCGCATTAAGTTTGCCGAAGGAAAAAAAAATTCCGCTGAACCCATTATATCCTATGAATACAGTCATACGCTTATATTACGATTTTCAATGACACCGTTGTTTTAAGCCAACAAAGTTATATTTTAATATTTCGACGATGATTATCATTTCTCGGACGAATTAATGATGAAATTATACGAAATGAATTCAGAGACGCAGCAAAGTTTATTTTTAGTTAAGCATGAATTTTAATTAATCCACTCCTTTGAAAAACATCGCAAATTTGGCCATGAGCCATTAAGTGCGTCTTGTAACTTTTGACCTGGAATTTTTTTTTATTCCAATGTAAACGAAATTTGTAACGTTCCAAAGAATAAATAGATTCACTAAGTTAGGAATTGATTAGCCATAAATTTCGTTTATCGTGAACTTTTAACGTGGGGAAACGTTGAAATTGTTTGTTTTGCCCTTTTTTCCTTCGCCATGATATAGAAAAACTGTATTACGTGGCTGATGAGGATATAAGTAAAAGTTTCGTAAGAGTACGAAAAACTCCTCGAGTGTTGGTATGTGAAAATGCAAAATAAAGCTGTAAAAGATATTGTTTTTTCAGTGTATTATTGATACGTATTCATTTTAGAAATAATAATAAATATTTGTTTATAATTTTTTGTGTTTACGAGTAATAGTCCTTTGAGTTGTTAGTAATTACGCGTTGCAAAAAATAATAGCTTGATGAAATGAAATAGCCAAACATGAGGATGATAAAAAAAAAGGAAAAATTGAATTGCGGTTATTCATAAAATGACTGCAGTAAAATGGCATTCACTTTCCGGATGCTTATAAATATTCAACGAATCGATCTTCTTTCTTGTCATTTTTTCGGCTTTCCAATAAGTTGCTCGATTACCGGCTCTTAAGATCGAATCCTGAGTGAAGCCAAATCGACAGTGACTTGTCAAGAATCGAATATTAATAGATCCCACAAGGATTTATTAAATTTAAATTGGATCTCTGATCTCCCTGCTTTGTTATGCTTGCGGGATCTTTTGTCCGCTTGAAATTATATTCCGTCTCAATAGTGACCAGAATTCAATCACTAAAAAGTCATTGAATATTCAATGTTCATTTTTTGCTTTCAACATTTAAACGTCCCTTACCGGTTATTGCGCTTCAAAATATCATATATATAAACCGCTCAATTAAATTTTAATTTTCAATAACGTTAAACTTATTTATTTAATCAATTTGAATCCTTAATGAATGGATAAACAGATCAAAAATAACTTCTATCAAAAACTCTAAAGCCAAGTTCACAATAAGATTTTCGTGGGACAAAAAAGTAAGTTTAAAGAAACAATCGTTTGATGTCGTTAATGAAATGAAAAAAATGAAAAATAAAAATAATAATGAAATAAAAAAAAGAAGTCATTTTACAAAACAAAATCAACAACAAAGAAACTGCGGCAATTATAATAACGCAATATCGAGAAAATGTCTGAAGTTTCTTTATTCGCTGCAGAATTCCTTGATTACTAATAAAATCTCATTACAAACATACTCGTAAGAAAAGTAAAGCCATCTGCAGTTTATAACTTACTACATAATTTCCACGTCTTCCTAACGGAATGAACTTTTATTAGCAACATTACACCGAATGCAAAATAAAAACCGACCATGTATTTTTTAACAACAACGTAACAAACTTTACGTTGAAATTGTAAAATAAACTCGATCGTTAAGGTTTATATTAAACTCAAGCCGTGGAGTTAGTTTAATCAATTTTTTATTTTCCATAATTGATAATTATTCCCATTAGTTCAATCGTAAACTTAAGTCGACAAGTTTTGACAATTTTGAAATAAAGAAAAACAGCTAAAAATAAAGACCTTTGGTGCAGTATGAAAAAAATAAAAATAACGCGGTTACTGACCGTATCAAGAATGGTAAGTAACTGTGAAAAATAAATTTCCTTTGTTTCGTAATTACCTTCAACGGTAAGAGAAGGTTTATTTACATGTACTGCGTCGCGAGTATTTTGTTCCTCTGTAAATAAGTGGGATTTTTCGCTGCACCAGAGCTCATTACGTAGCAATAAATTCTCGATACTTAATGCCGTACGGTAAACTAATTAAAACTTGCCTAAAATTTTGCAACCTATTTTTCGTTCTTTTAACATGCTCTGGTAAGCGATTGATTTGACATGAAATTAAACATATAAAATTATTACATTTAATTTAAAGTGATATAATATTTGATCATGAGAAATCTAATATGATAAACAAATATTTTATACTGCAGGCGTGGGTAAGTTGAAGAAGGGAGGGGGGCTTATTAATTTATAATAAAAATCTCAAATTTTGATAAACAAAACTGAAAATACAAATTACGATGATTTGAAATGTACCAAAAATTAATCGAATAATTAGTTATTCATTATTCAAGTGTTAATGTTTTTTTATTTTTGTTCACAAAATAAAATAAGCAAAACGTATGTAAATTGAGTCATTTGTTGTCTGACTGTGGCATTAAATCCGAGCGAGTTCCAGTTTCGTGGCAACTGTTGATAAATTGAAGAATTGTGGTATTTAATGCACAGTCGGTTGGTTGGTTGAACAAAAAAGGAAACAGAAATAGAACGAGAGTAAAAAAACAGAGCGACTTGTTGTGATTATATTTTGACGGGCGAAATGAAATGAAGGAAAAGTAAGTGTAGCGCCGGGCAAAAAAAAAGAAAAATACATCGCGAAAAGGGGAAGTATCGTTCCTTGGTTACCTTTCGCGCTCGATCGAGCGCTGCAATTTGAGCGTGATTGATCGCTCGCGAGAAGAATCGTTTGTTGAAGCGTTATGCACAAACATTCGATGGAATGAATTAAAGTCCGACAAGATTTTCCTTTCCTTTTCGAATATTTTACATCAGTTAATAGACGAGCGTTTCATTTCCGTCGACCAATAGCCACTATAATCTTAGCCACTGCAAATGCATTACATTCGATAAAAGCTCTGGGAAAAGAAAAGCACGAAACATTAACACAGATATTTATTTATTATGAAAAACAAGAATTTTTTTTTGTTTATTACGACTCAGTTAAAGCTTAATCATTATTAGTTTATTTTCAATCAGCTATTATGAAATAATAGTAAAAAATTTTTTATATTTAGTAGTTTTTTTTATTTAGTTATTTAAATAGTTATGATAAAGTTGCGATAGCGTTTTCCTTTTCA
This sequence comes from Pseudanteris insignis, assembly GCA_022817105.1. Lineage (NCBI taxonomy): Eukaryota > Metazoa > Arthropoda > Insecta > Hymenoptera > Scelionidae > Pseudanteris > Pseudanteris insignis. The sequence goes on from JABFQB010000225.1 coordinate 4,864, forward strand.
TTTATTCGGTGTATGATTTATTATTAATATAGATGATTAAACTAATTGACGTTAAACTTTTTCACTGGTGTTTAAAAGTTGAACACATGGGATGACAATTGCAAAGTAGTCGCTAACTACCAAAATATTCAAGTTATTCATGAAAAATTCATACTCGGAACTTTGTATGCGAATATATAATACATGACGAGTCAAATATGAAAATTGAACAAAATGTATGAAAGTGACTGATTTGAATAAGAACCGCTTGACTCTTTGTCAACGACGACAAATTAATTTAATGAAGTTTTTTTTCTATTAAAATTCTATTCGTTTAAATTCTATAATTAGAGATAACTTTTTTTAATAGAAATCGTTTTTCATCTATTTAGAGCTGAAAACTAATTTGCACGTCGTTCAATTTGATATGAAATAATTGAGTAATTAATAATTACTACTGATAAAAATCCATTAGTTTGTTTGTATAATTTGTCAATAATGTGCATGTAAATGATAAGTGCAATTTTTTCGACGTATAAGATATTCTATGCGCTCGAACATTTGTTATTGAGATGTCGTACTACAATGTGTCCCGAATCACGGGTGCAGCCGACATCAATGGTACCCTATCTATCTACAATTTCTGCACAAATAAAGGTTGGGCAGAGTGTACTAAGTTCAAACACGCTTTTTCGTCGGCAGTGTGAATGTATGAAACGATAAATTATTCAGCTGAAAAAATGTCATCAATAAAATTAAAATTTATTATACTCTTGAGCAACTGTAGTTGATTCATTACTAATGCGAATAATCCGTCGATTTACAAAATTAATTTAATCTAACTTAACAATTTCACTCATAGAATGTAATTAGTTCATGCAGTTTTGAGTTGCATGTTTGAATACTGTAGCTGTTTAAAAAATTAGAATGAAATTGCATTAACAAGGCACTCTGTAGGATTATACAAAATCATTATATTATAATCATTATATTTACAGGCTACGAATCGAGACTAATAAAAACTTGAGGTTCACTGTTTCGTACGTCGTCATTTGTTCTGGAAAATGAATTATATCTAAACCAAGCTATAAAAAAGTAACGATTTAATAAGGTAAACTGTATCGTCTATTCTATGAAATAGAAACAATTATCTTCGGTTCCAACATAAAGCAAATAAGGTCATTCATCTTATTCAATTGAGTCAACAGATTTCTCAATTTTTTTTCCTACGTCTGACCAGTCATATGCGTTTCAACGACGGATGGTGCAGTCTAAGCACGGTGTACGCTCTTTTTTGTTTTCCACAAGGGAAATCCCAGTAATGGCGAGATCCCGATTTTCGATGCGAAGGCATAAGTCGGGTCGTGCACGTGACGGACTTAAAGGCGAGTCTTCCATCACGAACTGAGAAGATTTTTTCGTGCCGCGACCAGAGATATCAAAGCGGTAAATCTTCGTCGAGAACTCGTTATTATAAAATCGATTCTTCTTCGTGAATTGTCGATGTTAAAAAATCGTCACTTTTTATCAACGTTTTAATTTTATCGCTCCACTCACTTATTCCGTACGATATTCACAATGTAACACAATATTTTGATACCGATTCATAATAACGTACATCAGTTACTCGTCGTGTAAGGTTACTGATGAATGTGCGTTACAAAATCCAATCACAGAGAATGACGTATAATCGGGATTTGATTTCGATGAAGAACTGTTTAGGAATCGCAATTTAGACGACGTAAACCATGGTGATTGATTCAACGGGTTGCTTCGGAGGACAGCTGTCCGATCAATACCAAGCTCATTACCAACAAAAAATTGTAATTCGTTTTAATGGTTTGAGCGTGAATTTGCAGACAGATAAAAACCTACGATTGCTATTACCGGTTTTCTTTTATACAAATATATTCATTTGGCAATAATTTATCATTATTAGTTTCTTCATGAATCATTACTTTTTATTACGTTCTAATAACTAGTGTTAATTATATAAGTTACTAGAAATTTTATGACTACTAACTGTTATGTTACTAGAGAAGCATATAGAAATATAAATAATCTATATGGTCGCACAATGACTTGCTTTTGACGGTCCAAGGTATCGTATATTTTTGGATATTATTATGAATGATTTTTATATTCGATCCAATTAAAAAAAAAAAAATCATTTATCAAAGATTCATAATCATCATGTGATCAGAAAAATACAAAGTAAATTTCAATAACATATTTTTGAATTACTAATTGTTCAAATAATGCGAATCAACGTATTTTTAATATTTTCTGATAAATTCAAAATAAAACCATATAAATAACTGCCAATATAAAATCAGCTTTAATTATACTCTCCAAAAAGTAAATATAAACAAAATAGAGGTGAAACGCAGTCAAGCTCCCGTTGAAGTTTGATCTCATTTGTTCTGCAAGTTTTTCATGACTGAGACCTGCTTTTTGTTTGTTTGTTTTTTTTCTTTTCAAACAGTGGCTTTATTATTCTTTTTTGTTCATGTATTTGAAGCGCAAATAGCGAATGTCTCGTTGCAGAGCACCCTGACGGCTATTGAGTATTTTCTGGTAGGTGTAGCTGCTTTTATAGCTCGAAGTTAACGTTGCCACCATTAAAAAAAAGTTCATCAGAGAAATATTCCTATAACGCAGAAGGGGGAAAACCAATAACGCAAATGCTCGAGGTGAAAGCAAGACAACGGGTCAGTTTAGCCAGGCTTTCGCTCGTTATCGCTGATTCAGCCAAGTCTCTCGTCTTTGTCTAGCACGTGGGATTCGTATAATTGGTCTTTGTTACGTGTCATCGCCACACAATGACCGCAGTATTCCAACTGATCCTTTATCTCCAACGCCCGTGCAATTAGAAGTACGACGGAAAAGCTGCGCAATATTTTTCAGCCGGATTAGAATATTCGCATTGACGTTGGTCTACGAGTCATATATTCGAGGTCTCATAATCGTGCGGCTGCATTTACAGCCAGCAAGCGTAATGATCATTCGCGGTGTGAGCTACGCGCTCTGGTACTCGGAGTGCGTCAAAGCTTCGCCTATAAAAAGGTACGTATGAAAAACGTCTGGTTAGGTAAGATGAATAGCAGAGAATGATGAATAAAAAAATAAGGGAAAAAATAAATATTAAGGATGTCGTGGCGCGTTCGATGCTAGTTATCGATAACGAGGTCGTGGCTTTTGAGACGTAGCGCGGATACAACATATCCATTCCGTTCTTCGAGCTACGCGAAAATCTTTTGCTCGTCCGCGTGCACGATTTATAAGAATCAAGACGACTGAATTATTCAGACGGTACTTACCAACCACATTGAGGCTGTAGTTCAGCGACATCTTGGGCTCGGTGCCGACCTGGCATTCGTAAACACCGGAGTCCCTCTGCTGCGGCGATTTTATCTGCAGTGTCCAGTTCTCGGATTTATCAGGATGAATGACTTGGAAACGCAGATCTGAGGTGTACAGGTGGATGCCCGCGCTAAGTATGTGCATGTCTCGTTTGCGCATCCAGGAAACCTAGTGAATCAAAATATAAAAAATTAATTAAGAATTAGCATATCTTTGCAGATTATTTTATAACTTGTTATCTAAAGATTATTATCATCGACGAATTCTAAATGATTCATTAACGATGTAACTTTAAACGTTAATATAATATTTAACCGACTAGCTTTGTCATGTATGAATACATTTCTAAGCAGTAGAAAAAGCACGTTTTAAAAATCGAAATAAAATCGTTGACAGTACATTTAACTGACACATTACATAATCGGTCTTATTATTATCATCGATGTATTCGTTATAAAAATAGTAAATGAAAGGAGAAAAAGGTTTTATACATTCAAAGTAACCCAAGTATGTTTTGTCATGTTCCATTTTCCCCGGATTTATAAATTGTCAAACCTCGATTTTTGTTGAAAAATAGTTCTGCCGGAATTCCTGTTGTTTTATTAGCGACGACAGATAAGCATCGAAACATTTTACGGAGCATGCAAATTTTTACTTTCGCGGCTTGTAAGATGCAGCTGTCGGTTTGGAGGTCGTTAGAGGAAGACGAAAAATGGCCCAGGACTTGGGTAAGTCACTTGAGATAATGCGCAAGTGGCGCCCAACGCGGGGCCAACGACGCGCGAACATTCTCTGGTGACAAGTCATGCAGAATCGAGGAATCTCGGCCTTTTATCCGGCAACCGTCAAAGATTGAGTTGCTGGCTGTTTTTTCAAGTCGATACCTATGGCACTGCATTCGGCACAAAAGGATTTTATCGACGCACCGCGATTCATGCACTTCCTTTTTGCGCGACGAGGCTTTTGTCGTATTGCGAATTCAATGCTCGCAGGTCGAGGTGTTCTATCGGCACGCCGTTTGACTGTACCGGGCTTTATTTGCAAACGTGGTAATTCTCGTTTAATTCCACATGATAGACCCGCTCGTCATTTGATGGCGACGAAAATTTACGGCAATTTCAATTTTGCGATTATATCAGTTGTTTATAACGAGTGCCGTTATGTATCCGCTCGTTTTTTTTCTTTTTTCTTCACCTTTTTATGTCTATCTCAAAGACAAGATCACTGATTATGCAATCAAATTTCGAGCTCGGCTACATTCAAACGAGTGGTTTTTTACGGATGTCATTTATGAGCACTACTCGAAGTTATAGAGTGAAATAAAACATTTATTTCGCACATCAAGCATCTTTTTTCAGTTATACAAAATGGCATTCGAACGCTTCTTCGTTCGGTTTTAAATGAATTACCTTATTATATATTCATTCAAGAAGATATTGAAATTTAAAATAAAATAAAAATTTGAATAATGGATTATTTATTGTAACCAAATTTGTTTTTTATAAAATGTATAAATTAGACCAATTATAACAATATCGTTGGTTTAACACACGCTCACTCTGTAACATGAAATACGTTATTATTTGGATAAATTTCTATGTAAATTGAACGAAATAATAACGAAAATGATAACACCGCTGCGTTCTACTATGCTCATGAATATCTACGACAGAATAATATCGGTCAAAGTTTGTTTGAATGCAGACTTAGAATTAACCATTTATGTTTGAATAGTAATTTTTATATATATATATAAAAAATAATTATATATTTATATATTTTGAAATATATCATGAAAATTGATAAAAAAAATCAATAAGTTTTATTTACAAAGTTTGAAAGCCGTCATCAAGAAAGTAGCAAAATAATAATTATTGATTAAGCTTAATTTGATTAAATGCGACGTTAGTAATTATTCGTCGATTTTCAAAGAGTCATTTGTAACGACTTGATGTTGAAACCAGTTGCGCACATGCAAATGATAACAATAATTCGCTTGCGAGGATGACAACGTGCATTCTTGATTTGGAAAATTAAATATTTTCCTAATATTAATTACAAGCGCGCTTCATCTAGTAGTTCGAGCACTTAAGTGCTAATTACGAATAGGAGTACTTCTTGTCTGTTAGATAATTGAAGCTTTAAATGTGAGTTTCTATTAACGAAAATTAGGTTCTCTTGTACGTACGATTTTAAATTACGTGTCAATTGAACTGTAAATAAATGTTTCTCAATTCAAAGTTTATTTTTTACGTATATATATTTATCATTACGTCGTTACGATTTCCTTTTTTTATTTGTTATATTTATTAAATCATGACCATTGTTAATTGATTAGAAAATTATGAACCCCTGATGTTTTTAGATTCTGTTTAAGTTACATTTATTCACCGAAGTAAAATGAAACACCAAACTCGATTTACCGCGTTTTAATAAAAAATTATGTTTTTAATTTTACTACCAATTTTCGATATTGAAGCACAGCTTGACTATTAAATTTTTTTTATAGGATGCTTCAAGAAACATAGATACATTCGAACTACGTGATTTTTCAATATTTTCGGTTAATGAAACAGAGTCACCAACCATCTATATTACGATATTTAAATTATATTTATGAACCTAAACTCGAATTAAGAATTTAAAATACACGCTCAGCAAATGTTTGATTAAAAAAATGGAATTTTTACAGACCCATAAATATATAGTTTGTAAATGTATTAATGTATAGCAAAGTTGTTTCACAAGGGAATATATAATTTTTATACGATTTTACTTTACACCAACGACTGCATTTTACGACTATTTTTATATTCATCTCGTTCGTAAGTGCACAATTGAATAAAATGAAGACGCAACACTTTCGCCAAATGTGATGGATGCCATTCGTTTTCTTTCAATTTTTACGACCTTTGAATAAACAAGAATATGACGAGCGATAAATGAATTTTTACAAGTTGTTGATAGCGACGGCAAACGGATCATCTTTGAATTACACTTGCGTCTCGTTAAATGCATCATCGGTTCGTTTTTATAATTTTTAGTCGCGCACATAACGTTTTATTTTCACTTCGTAAAAGCGCATGTCATGCGTTAATAATGACACTGATTTTTTTATGGATCATAAATGGTACGAGTAGCGCGCGCTGATATTATGAATAACTTATTTGTAACACCGTGACACGACCGTTTGGTCGCATTTCTTCCTTTCCATTTATGCGAAACTTAAAATTTTACACTTTCGTAATAACTTTTTAAAGAAGTAAGATGAAAATCCCAATTGCTTCTCATAAAACAATAACTATTTATACTGAATTTATCAAATTATAATATAAAATGCGTTTAAAATATAAAATAATTAAACAATAATAAATTATATACCTCCGCAATGGTTTAATTTACGCGAGGTTTACTACACTGAGAAAAAAGTGTAAGAAAAAAGTGCTATCAATATTTGTACATTGGATGTGTAAAGTAAATATGACATTTATTCGTATACAACATTTTAAAATTTTACTAGCTTTTAATATAAATAAAAGAATTTCGCACCGTCATATTAAATCATTG
>JABFQB010000226.1:0-11768 GCA_022817105.1 Pseudanteris insignis
AAAATTTCAATTTGATTAATAAAATTGTATAGCATCAAATTTTTTGACATTGATTTTGACATAGACCTGTCATTTTCATGTTATATTTAATAATTTTGCTAACAACAGGTAGAAAAATGTTATAGTTAATTTTCTTATAAAAATAACACTTCGAGTGCAGACGTTAGTTTTTGTGTAAATATTAATAGTTTTTCTCAGCATAAACAGTGTATACTTTGATCTAAACATCACCAATTTTACTACAAAAAATTCCAAATATTTGAAGAATTTGTACTTCTGTAGTCACTTTGTTATTTTTATAGGAATCTTAACTTTTTAAATGTGGCCTTATCAATTTTTTACTACTCCGTCAGCCAATTGTCAAAATAGAGAAATGCATGTTTTTTTTGCACTTTTGTTCAATCCACGTGATCGTTTAAAAATTGTTTTTTTTCTGACGCCAATCTTTCCAAGTAAGTAAATCTCAAGTCGACCCGCGCATGTACTGTACAATGAGCTTTATAAATAACCCTGGTTATTAGAAGACCCAAGCTACCGGAATTTTTTAGCGATATTAGACTCGAATATACACCCGCGACGAAAGTCTGAGTTTTACGAGCGCGATACAATTCGTAACAGTAAAGACGAGCTAAATACCATTAGTCATTGTGCGAGTCGTCGACTTTCCACGCCCGAGTGTGAATCACACTTGTCCGGGTGCATTAATGCGTGTAAAAAGCGCACGAGTAGAAGACGAGGGGTAGGAGGAAAAACGATAAAAAAAACCCGAGGAAAAGTATCGTGACGGGAATGAGTTGGAACAAAAAATCTAAGCAGTGGACAAAACAGAATTGCACCGATAAATCAATTGTAGGATCATCGACGCAACCGTCAAAGGCACTGTCCCCTTTTTTTTGTTTCGTATTTCTTATTTATAATCAATTCAAACGCCCCGCCCGCTGTGCTCGATTAATCATAAAATTGGCGCACGAGAAGGCGAATACGTCGAGCGCGGAAACGTGCACGTTGACGTTGTGCGACGTCCGGATCGGTGGAACGTCGCTATCAATGAAGGGACCAGTGTACTAAGATTCGGAGCAAAAAAGGCCATAACCGGCGGGGAAAAAAATCACGAGGGACGGCTTAATTTTAATTTCCGTGTTTGGTGCCCCCTTCCGGAGACTTCTTTCTTAATTTTTTTCTGCTTCTTTTCTACCACATGTCATGGTTTTCAGCTGACAGAATTAACAGAGATTGAACAGAATTTTATGGTTTATAAATCAGTTATGAAATGAGTAAAATAAATTGAATAATCAATGAAAAAAATATACATTGAAAAAAATTTATTGAATTTTATTAAATTTACTTTTTTTAATGTGAGGTTAGTGGTAGTGTAACAAATTTAGCGTAAATTTTATTTTAATTTTTATTAATATTAATTATTTTATATTTTAATTACTATAAGTTTTAAAGTAATTTAATAATTACTATATTTTTTATTGAATAGTATAATATGATATTTCTTTAACTATACATAAATCAATAAAAATTACAGTAAGTTTTTGTATTATATTAATTATTGCTCCTTTTTTAATATTGAGAAGTTTTATATTTTCATTTTTTAAAAAACGATTTTCAACATAACTCAAATAAGTTGGAGGGGGGATAGGAGGGGTGTTTTCAAGTATCAACAATCAATCCTTTTTTCAATTAATTGATCACTAAAAATCTTAAGTTAAACCCTCAAAAAAATAAATAAATAAACTCCATCTCACGTTAAAACTACTATTAAAAAATCGTTAGATTGCTTTCAAATATTCCCGCACTGCAGGAAAACATGTCAATTCAGTGTCGCATTTTATTCGAACCAAAATTTGTTACCCACCGTGCATACGCGCTAGTATGTAACTTCTGAGACGCGGAAGTGTAATTTGCATTTGCATATATCCTTTGTCGCAACTCGTTTCGAAGAAAAATATTTGCCATTCCGCATCGTGACATTGTCGATATAAAACTTGTTATGAATAAGCTTTGATACATAAATATAACATCTCTCAACTGTAATATTAAGTTGCGATTTGTTTTTTGAAAATTTCCCGCGATCGTACGTTTTGTTGGGTCATCGCGACTCCGTATCCCACGTGCATTTTTTTTTCTTCTTTTTTATTCCCTCCACCCCTCTCCGAAAATTGCGTGCATCTTCGTCTGATAAAATCACGGTTACAATATTCCACTTTGATCATACTGCACGATATTCTTTGTCAATTTAATTCACTGTACAAATAAAGTTCCATAAAAATCCGCACACGTTTCCCGCTGTAATATTAATCTTGGAAACTATTTGCACGAGAATCTTCCAATTTTCACTGTTAGCGATAGCGTGCCATTGTATGCAAACAAAAAACCTCATTGTTGTGTCGTGTATTGTAATAATAACAAATCGGGTATATTGACTGGGAAACACATCATAATGAGTAAAAATTCATTTATGTACATAATGATCCTTTATCTGGTGTCGTGTAAAAATGAACACGAGTGTGGATACCCGCGCATGCGCACAACCGACAAACGAGATAAATGAAAAAAGGAAAAAAAACCAGTGACGCGCGATACGTATCTACGGCGCTTTATTTGCATTGCATTTCAATTCACCTTGCGACTAAAAAGTACCAGCGATTCATTTCGGCATCGAACGCGATTTGATAATCATGAATCGTACGACGAAAATTATATATTTTTGCTGCGCAGTTTATTATTCTAAAAACGTACTATCAGAATACACATGTCGAAATGACTCGTGTAAAAATGTCACGTGGGTATCTTGTGTATCTTAATTTATATATGTGACTTCTATTTTACGTTTTATTTTTGAAATTGAAAGTAAATTGACAGCAACGTTAAAATAACATGATTCGTTTCACTTACTTTTAGTGGTGAATCATAAGGTTATTTTAATTTTATGATTTTATAGAAATAGAAAAATTTTTCTTCAAGATGATAATGGTTTGGGTCAAGAAGATTGTTTTTTTTTTTTGTTCACATAAACAAGATTATTGCGCACAAGATTACTGCGCATAATTTTACTAGACTATTATATAATAAGTTAGATATGAATTGGTTTAACTCCATTTCGCTAAAAAATCTAGTAAAAAGTATTAGAATATTTTTCTCAGTGTAATTGAAATTTAAAATATAATACCACAATTTTGTTTTTAAATATGTTGATATCATATATCACAAAATATAGAATTTCACGATAAACCAATTGTGTCAAACAAAAATTAAAAAGTTAAAAGTTCCGATCCAAATGGCGTATTGAAACATGTTAAATATCCCTAAATCTTATATTTGATTTGAATTCAAATGAAAATTTATTTGTTAATTATGGAAAGCGAATAATCCGCTAAAACAAAAAAGTTATAAGGTTCCGCATAAAAATAACGTTAAGATTTCTTTATTTTGTTAACGCCGCAAATGGAGGGTCGAAGAAAATCCTTCCAAATTGACTAAATTCCTCCCCAATGGTCTGAATCCCGTTAAAGATCACACTGAGAACAATGTGAAATTGTAATTCAGGTATTAAAAAAATTAGAGCCTATGGGCTATAGCGTTGGAAGTCTAATTAAAATGAATTGAATTAAAGAAAAAAAAACTAAGAAGGGTTTTTTTAGAGATAATTTTATATTGAGTATTAAATTATCGAAATTAGGAACTCTATTTTAAATAAATAAGATATTATGTTTTAATAAAGCGACACAAAAAAGACAGAAACACGTGAATACCATAGGTAATTCCGTTTCGTCTATCCTTCTCTAATCACGTGCTGTGATAAATTGTTGTTCTTCATTATTAAATTCCAATGAAAATATTAATATTTCTAGTGAGTATGACCCAACAGCAGAGAATCAATTCGAATATCAAAGCTCAAATTGTGATTATGTCCAAACTACAATTAAAGAACGACTTTCCAAACTATAATAAATAAATTTTAATTGTAACAGCTATGGCGGACAAAATTTTAATTGAAACAAATTGTGTTAAATTGTAAACTAATATGGCAGTCGCGTTATTTATGCATTTAATTTGGAATCAATTGAATCAAATTCTAAAACTAAGTAACCTTAGATATCTGGTTGTATTTTATGTGTTTTTTATTATTCTATCTGAATTTTTTTAGTTTCTACAAGTAAAAGATGTTGCAATTTCAAGTATATTCAAGTACGCTACATAAGAAACAATGTAAAATGACAATTTTTTTTTACATTTTCTCTTAAATGGTGTAGACAAAAATTTAAAAAAAAATCCCATGATTTCTAGATAACATTGATTACGATTTGTCAAATTTTCAAGTATTTCTCTACATTTTCACTTTCGTAAAGAACCTCCTTAAAGTATTAATGCTGAAACATTCTTCATTTTTTTTGATATGCGTAAAAATCTCATCGGTAATTCTACTTAGGGAACTCGCAATTAGTATTCGAAGAATTATATAAGACAGAGGTAATAACTTCTTGAGCTTCCACCTTAATTTGATTCAACAATAAAAGTGAAGTTTAATGAATGGTAGAATCGTGAGATGGAAGTATAGTCCCATTGCACTCTTAACGCAGTGTCTGTGATTTCAGATTTAGGACAGAGAAAATACTCAAGTTTATATAATTTTATATATACTTATTGGCAAAATATTAACGAATTAACCTTATAAATTAATCTGAATAGTTTAACTTACAAGAATTAAACAATTTAATTTAATTAATAATACATAACATATATCTTCAAATATATCAATTTCAACTGATTTGTATGTATCTATTGGACTAACAATAAAGCATCGATATGTGTGTGTATTAAACTGAATTTTTCTTTGGATACATTTGAAAACAACTGTTGAATTGATTTTCCGCGCTGCCAGTAGAGGTCATTAAACACATATTGTTCATTCAGTCGCATAACGTGTTTGAAATAAAATATCACAGTGTTTGTTGAGTTGTATATTTCGGAATTATTTCTGCATATTTATTTTTATGTTAAACTTTTTCATATTATTTTTTCGTAACTCAGAAGATAACACGTAACAGTGTAATTGTAAGTTAAGGAGTTATCTATTAAATGATCAACGTGTAGATTAAAAATATTTTTTTTCGAAAAAAAATTGCAACTAATTATAAATATATTGTATTTTATTACGTTTACTATCTAATTTTTAGAACAATTTAATCTGCCTGTATATTATTTGCATTTGTTATTTATATAAAATAACGGGTTTTTTTGTGTAAATAAAACAGACTGTCACCAAGGATAAAGATTTTAATTTGAACGAAACAGAGGTTAACTGTGATCCAAATTTTTGAATTATAAAAAATTACAATTCATCAGTTTCCAGTAATATATTTAAATTTTCCATTATTTTTAAATAAACTTATTTTCGTGCAGTGACGTGTCGAAATAAATTGAAAATTGTTCATGGTAGTATTCAGATTAAAAATTAGATTTAAAAAAATTAGCATTTTAGTAAAATTATTATTATATTTTATTATTAGTAAAAAACAAATTAATATTTTACATTTTTCTAAATGCAATGAATATTACTAAATAGTAAAAAGATAAGTTTTAAGAGATCACAACAAAGTTTTTATGTTAAATTAACTTTTAAATAATAATCATTTTCAATTATAGTGTTAAAATCACAAAAAGCAAATAAAAAAATTGGTTATTTCCTACTACAGGAAATAGTAGAACAGAAACTAGAGTCTCTAGTTTCTATCATCTAAATAGATCTTATAACTGTTTGAAAAAGGTATGAATCTTTTAAGCCATTAAACAAACATTATCACTTGCTACATGATTAATACTTTAATTATTCTTCAGAATTTGCTGTTTCAATTAAAAGGAAAAAACTGCCAGTGATTTTTTTCGTAATATTTAAAAATTGTTATTATATGGCAAAATCAATGAAAATAGCTTTATAAAAGAAAATAATATTTCTAATAATTCATTTTACCTATTACATCAATCTTTCTGAATTTATTTTTATTATTCAGAATCCAAAAAATAAAATATGATTACTAAAAATGAATCACAAAATAATGCTAAAGAACAAAATTGTGAGAGCAATGTTAGTGGAAACAAATCATATGAAATCCCAAAAGATGTGCTGGAATACTTTGACAAGAAAAAACTACGAGTGATTATAAACAAACTATATGATAAAAATTGTGCTACTGAATATTATGTTAAAGTATTCAATATGATACATTGTATGAAATTCATCACAAAGTATATCAATTCCAGGAGTAAAGTACAAAATAATAGTACATTAAAATTAGTCGATGACAACAGCAATACCTCAAAGAAACATATAAAATCAAAAATAAAAAAAAAAAATCCTAATTTAATTAATATAAAAAGTTATAATGAGAACAAATTTAAGGAGAAACAAATTAATAAAACCAACAATCAATTTTTGTGTGCAAATAATACATTGGAATGTGACAAAAATATACAAGATAAAAATAGGAAAATAACTCAATCTAATGAAAATAATAATAAAACTTTAAGTCCTGTTCAATCAAATATGGAAAATACAAGACAAAAACCATTCATAGCCAAAGTAGAAATAACTAAAATTGATTTAAAAAAGCTCAGATTTATTGAAAATAAAAATTATAATAGTAGTAATATAGAAAACAAGAATTTAATATCTAATCAAAGCTTTTTAAATACTATTACTAAAAGTCCAACAAGTCAAAAGAAAGTTTTGAATAATGTAAAATATGGTTCTGAGAATAATCCAAAAATCCTTAGTTCATGGACTATAAATTTAATAAAAGATCAACAGAGAAATTATAATTTAGTTTTCCAAGGAATATTATTAGAGTAAGATAATCATATATTACTTTTATTTACACTTAAATATTTCTGCTAACTTGTTAAAATTAAATTTTCTGTTTAACAAATTTTTTTCAGTGAAAATGGTGAAATATTGAAAACAAAATTTACAACTGACCCAATCAAGAAAAGAATAAAACAAAAATTAGTCAAAACAATAAATGATGAATATTTTCAATTAAAAGGTTTTCTGACAAGTGTTCATAATAGTGTGTATACGATTTTGTATAATTAATACAATAATATTAATACTAATATTGAAATGCTACACATACTAGATATATAATTAGTTTCTTGAAAAATATCTTTGCATTTTTAAAATTAACAGTAATCTTTGATATATTATTTTGATTTATTTTAATTCAAATACAAATCGTTGTTTTAAATAAGATCTTTTCAGTACCTAATGATCTAGTCTTAGAATGTACATCAGGCTGTCCTAGAAAAATAAATGAGTTTTGTCATCGTTGGAAATCATTAATTAGATGTAAGTTCAACAAATTGGCATTCATTCTATATGGGATTTGTTTATGAAGTGATATATGATTTTATATTAATATATTAATGATAAATCAATTTTTAGATGAAAAAACATTTGGTTTTTGTTTAAATAAAACTCGATGTAAATCACATGTGAATTATGCATGTAAGAGATTATTTATTATGTTTATTTATTATTATTTATTTGTAATCTATAATAATATTTACATAGTCGTTTTTTAGATGATCAGTGTATATATTTTTAATTTGCAGCATATAATGTTTAAAATAAAATCAAATGAGTTTCTGCTGGTCAGTTATCAAGCTAACACTGATTATGTAAGTTGATAAGTTTGAATTGACTTCCAAATGTTGAGGTATTATAATGTTCTGGCTTTCAAAGTTAGATAATTTGTATTGAATACCAATTCTAAAATCTTGCAAATCTGAAACAATTCTTAAACCGGATCAATCCTAATCACACGAATAAAAATTAAAAACGAGTCTGATTGAGGACCAAGCATCTTTGAACACTGAATTATTCAAAACATGCAAAACACAAAGCTGATTAAGATTCAGAATAATGTTACTTACACAATTAAATTTCTTTCTCAGAGTTTATACAACTTGTAATCAACATATGTTGTTTATTTAATAGAATGATTGTTTAAGAATGTAAAATTTATTTAAAAAATGTTTGTGAAAAATATTATATAGTTTGTCTGATAAAATTAATCATTGAAAAATAAAATAAACTTTCATAGTATATCACATTACCCAATCAGTTTAACATTTGAAATAGCTTAATGTTTTAGCTAGATACATGTCTACTATTAACAAAGTATATTTCACTTGTCCTGAGTAGCTTCATGTTACCTTATAATTATTTGATTTTGGAATTGAACAGCAATTCGCAACCCTTGGGAGATGGCGTGGGTCACGTTGACACAAAGGCTTTCCCTTACGACCGCAATTTACGCTGGACCCTATTGTGTTTACATGACTGTGCTATTTCCGTGTGCGAAATTACGCGTCGTGCACGTTAATGCATTCGCGAGCCCTAGCAGACAGAACGAAACTTCACGGCTTTTATCTTACGCTCTTGTGATATTTGCACACGCCACCACAAGAGGATCGGCTTAGCATTAAGCCGCGCCAGGATTTTTGATTATCAGAACCTCGCAGTAAGTAGCGAATAGCTGCAGAATCAGTCGATGAGTAGTTACAGAATTTTAAGTACGAACTCTGGAATATTGATTCTTTCCCAACTACTTTCATTTTGAAATATTCAACATTTAAAATGCAAAGATATTTTAAGTGTTTTTTATTTCTGGGATTTTGGCATAAAATTTAATACATCAATTTAGTTAGAAGCCATGGAAATAACTATTTATTTAAACGTTTTAGTAAGTATGAATCTAGATAAATATTTATCTAGACTCTCCTGAAAATACTTCACATAAGATTAGCATTAACAAAAGAGGTTTCAAACTAGATGATTATTATACATACATCAAGTCTCCTCTTACTTTTTCATTTATCTATTCTGTATCACCATCAATCTTTCTACCAGTCCAGGATATATTATTCACCCTCTTACAAACACCATTTCGGACTTCAACAATATAACCTTTTCTACCAGCTGAACTTTATTTTTAAAATTTTATCTAAAAGTTTTATTTCATTTCATTCAAGAAAACTATTTGTAATTCAATCTGCAAGTGATTGTTTCAACAACTGAATTTTTTTCGTCCAAACTAATTTTCAATTAATCCTACGCAATCCAAAACAATTGTCACCTAATTAAATTTAATTGCAGCCTTTCAATCTTTTCCCTCGTTATACTTAACGCTGGGTTGAATTCGAATCACAGATAGAACGATAATAAGACTATTTTGAATTTTTTATTTTAATTTCACGCGAGTGAAATATTTCAAATATTTTGCACATTCGTCGCCCCTTTTACGTTTGGTATTCAATGTTCCATACTAGTCTGTTCTCTCTTATTTGTAAGTATACGTATGTACGGGCATAATATAGCGTACGTATAGGCCGTTCGAGTATTACGTTCGCCTTTCATTCTCTATGCCGAACGTGGCCTCGGGTCTCGAACGTGCTTAGCATACAACGTAGGCCGCGTCTTGAAAATAAAACGCGGATATCAGCGTATTATCGAAGTCGACCATCGATTATGTTCCCCAGGCTCTCTTTGATGCGTGTTACGTCACGTTAATAGCGGTGCCTCGATTAGAATGCGAATCGTAACTATTTGTGCGTGTAATGACCGCGTAAACAATAAAAACAATCTGAACCTTTTCTCGTTGTTATTTTTGTCGGATGAAAAATCTTCGTTTCAATTTGAGCAAATTATTTGCAATTTAAAATGATCGTTAGATCATTCATGCAAATGACGCTAATTATAATAATGAGAAATTACCGTGTAAATTAAAATTAGTAGTACGTTAAAGGATGGAAGAATTATTAAATTTTCAAAAGAAACCTCTGATTGAGTAGCTAAGAGGGATGTCTCGTAGGACCAACATTGGCAAATTCATTTTGTTGAGTAGAAAAAAAAACAAACAATCAAATCTGTCAATTTGCAGAAGTTTATAGATGAATAAACTTTTTTAAACAAACTTTCTTGTTTTGTTGTTGATTTTATTAAATCATTATCTAAAAATGGATTATGAAAAATCAAACTGCTGACAAAGTACTAATTTGTTCATAAATAAAATTAAATATTTGCAATTTCGACCAAAACTGTATTAATCCAAAATTACTTTCTTTTTTAATTTGATTATTTACCCAACAAATTTATATTGACCAGTTGATGAAATAATTTAATTTTGATGTCTTGTATAATTTACTAAATATTTTAAATAATAAATAATGTGATTTAATTTGAAAGGAAAAGGTCTTGGTTATCTATGAAAAAATTATTGCTTCCGTATAATATATTTTCCTTATAGTATGCTTATCGAAGAAAACATTTTTTTCAATGTGAATACATATTTTTCTTTTAATATTCAATTTATAAATTTTTTTGCGTGTGACCCTAGATGGCTTCCCATAATATTGTATACATCAGAACTATAATAGCCCTTTTGTAAATTACAGCAATTTCCTTATAGGCGTACTCTTACTTATAATTAGGGCACTTTGTATGAAATATATACCTAAAGAAACGATATAGTAATTATGGGATGGATTAATCATTATGATAAATTTAAGAATAAAATATGGTAAACTATATATTTTTTTATTTTCAACCATATAAACATTTTGCTCTCATGTTTCAATGTTTGACTGGTTAGTTTGTGAATTAAAGGAAAATTAACTGTATTTGTAAGTTTAGTGAGTAACATTCAAATATTGCTTACAGAAATTTGTGATATTGTTTTACTATCATCGTTGCTAGACATCACTAAATGAGCATTTTTTCTAATAAAAAAACTTCATTATAATTGTTTTGTAATTAAATTAGATTTTGAATTTAACATTGTTGCTTTGTAAGTAAATCTAATTATAAAGTTTCAAGTTGATTTTTTGTAAGGAATTATTAATAATAAATAACAGCAATAATTTAAAAAATCAATTAAAAATATCTAATTTTAGAAATTATATGTAATGTTACATGTATAATAATTTTAATAGTTTAATTAAAAAAAATAGTTTGAGTTTATTCATAACATTTTAAAAAATGTTAAACTTAATTTCTCTCAGCATAGCATAAATATTTAGCATCTATAGTCACAAAACTTCTTCTGAGATTAAACTACAGTAAGAGAAAACATTGATTTATCAATAATGGATACCTCTTCTTTAAATCCGAACCAAAGATAAGAATACTAAAAGCAAAACCAACAATTTTATTGAAAAATCAGTGAATATTTGCTTTAGTACACTTTCATGTTTTAAAATCGATAAACTTTTACATTTCAACAGTTCCAATATTTAATTTCAATCAACCCAATTTAACACAGTCAGTTTTTCAACGCAAATGGGTTTAGTTGAACAATCAATGAGAAATGCTCTAGAACATTTTAAAATAACTTTTGCAGCTGTATTTTGAATAAAGCATTTGAGAAATGTCGCATACTTTAAGTTTAATTTAATTATATATTTAAAAACAAATAAGATACTAAAAATGAAAATGTCAACTATTGTGGGTGTTCATTTTAGTAGTGATTTTAAAATCTTTGAATGAATTTGTACAACACAATTTGCTCAATTTTTGGATTTTTATTAGACAAGGTTCAAGAAGCTCAATGTAAAATTTGATGAGTGTAAAATTAGAATAAGATTTGCTCTTTTTGCATCGTTTAATATCAGAACTAAAATATTCTCATGTATAATATATTGATTAAGAAATGAGTAACTTAATTGTATGAAGATAAATTTAAATTTTTGTTATATTGCTA
>JABFQB010000227.1:0-11768 GCA_022817105.1 Pseudanteris insignis
ATGCTTAAACTTTTAAAGATGGTAATTTCCAAGTGCTGTTGAATTCAGAGAAGATAATACAAAAATTAAATCAATGTATAGCGGTTAATCTTTTAAATATTTTCATTGAAGTTATTGTACAGTATCGTAATTTTAATCATAATTTGCATCTCCGACCGGATTATGATAAAGTATAGTAATTTTATATCGACAATATAACAAAAATGTGATGTATTTTTTTCTCGGTATAGCTGTGTCTAAAATAATAGCTTTTTAATTTGTTCAAACATTTTGTAATCACGTGATACATTGCAACGTATTTTATAAGTTAATTCATATTCCTCAAACAAATAAATTGATCAAATAAAAAAATTAATACATTTATTGTATTTTAATTTAAGTATAACTTGACGTTAAAAACTAAAACTAAAAAAGAACAATCAAATACGTTTAGTCAATTAAAACACACTATAAAGTTGGTCAACTTTTAACTATATTATTTATAAAACGTAATCAAATTTTAGTTTTCGTATATTTTATTAATTTGTAAATTCAATAATTTGATAAAAAAAGTGACACTTATCTTGATGATAATTTTTAAAAGACTAGTATATATGACAAATTTTGAATCAGCACTCTCTAAATTTGAATCAGCGATAATTATACCACAGAATCAATCATTCTGAAGTTCAGCCGAAAATCAACTAATAGTCGCTGATTTCTCAGTTTATATACGCTGATTGTTTCTGTGTTATACTTATAGCTGGTGAATCAGTGAACTTTCGCTGGTTCAGTTTTAAAGAGCTGAGTATAAATAATTTGCTTCGCTTAAAATTTTGTTAATTTACATAAGACGCGAGCAAATAGTTCGTATCACCTTGTTATATTATTTATAAAAATAATAATAATGTTTAAATAAATAAATTGTTTGGATAAATAAAATTATTCCAAGATTCTCTTCACTTCTCGAATCTTCATTTTAGCAAAAAAGTGATGAATAAATTATCACTATCGTTTTTCATTAAGCATTCAACTGGTTTCCAAAACATCTTACACATACACACACATACACACGTATTCACACATACGGGGAGCAAAGTTTTTACAGATCACAAGAAAATATAAATTCCGCGCCTTGATTTCTATTCTCGGCCGATTAATTCACGAGCGAAGGTTTTTTCGCGCTCATCATGCCTAGTCTAGGGGCTCGTCACTAAACATCCAGTCAAGGCTGCTGCGACGGAGATTCGCGCCAGGTGCTTTGTGGATCAACTTGTCGCTGTCAACAGACCAGTCTCTGTTTGGAAACTTCTTTCATTGGCCGTCAATCGTCGTAAACACGTTACGTAACATATCATTGATAACTTCAGCTATCACTTATAAGTCGAGGCACGAATCAAAAGTCACTAGAACAGTTTTTGGATTTAACTCTTCACCATGACCGACGAACTCCAGGTGCTTTTCGTTGATTCAATTATTTTTGATCATTAATTATATTATTTTCAGTAGTTTAAATTCAATGTTGGATTATTTGAATTGACAAAGTTAAAAAATACTGTGATAAAAGGCTATTATCACGTGATACATTTTACCAATAATTTGAGTGAAGATTTTTTTAATAAAAATGGAATTTTATGTGTAGTGCTTATTTATTATTATTAAGTGATATTCTTTTATTATTTCGTTTATCATTTTGATTAATTAAATTAAATTATTATTTTATTTTACTATTATTTAATTTAAACTATTATTTTTTTTCTTCTAATTTTGGGTTGAAGTGAACTTGGTGAAATTTGAGTTGTAAAATTGCAATTCGCTAATCGTTATCAAATTCGAACTTTGATAGTTCCTCCATAAGAAATTCTCTGCCAGCACAAACTTTATAATAAAAAAAACAATTAAAAGTCTAATTGTTAAACATTTTACTTTTTTAGTGTATGTTTTAATTGAATCAATTTGATCAATAACTTTTTGATTTTTGCACCGGTTTTAATTGAAGTAGTAAGAGCATTTAGTTAAATTTGTTTAACCTAAATAATTCTCTTATCCGTAATTAATTTCTCCAAAGAAAACACCGATTACATCTGTCTCGTGAGAATCGAAAGGATTCAAATATTATTTGTCATTCGGTTTCATTGGCACGAAAACCGGATTCAGATTAATTTGCGCGACCCGAAATTCGAAATATTAAGAGAACGTATGCTAATTGAATGTTTCTCCTCAAACAAAGTATTTATCTGGCTTCGGCTGCGAATTCAGCTCTGAAGATAAACGCTGCCCTGGTGCACTTCCTCGTTGTCAAAATAGCCCACAAAAATGCCCGTATGGGTTGTACGCCGAACAACTGTCTGGCACTGCATTTACAGGTTTTTATCAGCATTTTTACATCGTCTTGACTTTTTTAAAATAATGTCAAACGTATTAATTCATGTAAATGTAAATAATACTGTTTTAAACGATTTTTTAAAAAATAAAATTAAAAATATATAAAAAATAATAATAACATTTATACTATTTACTTGATAAAAATAAGAATAAAAGTAAAATTATAGATAAATATTTTATTAATGGTTTAGAATTTAGGTTATTTTTATTTCTTTATAACAAATCCTGTTATGTCAAAATATTTTACGAAACGTTGATAAACTATTTTATATATATTCAATGATAATCATTGGTATACAAAGATGAATAAAAAAATATGTTCTTCCGGATTGTGTAGCTCCTCGTGCGGATAATAGAAGATCCTGGCTTTACAAAATGAGACCGTCCGTTTCACACGAGAAGTTTAACTCGGCTCGAAGTCTTTCAAGATCCGATGGACTTTTTCTTACAAATGACTGGAATGAAGTGGCACCGAATCCCAATCAAGTAATATATATTCACTCAAACGATCTTGAAATTTACAGATAAGATCTTATTATACTCAGAATTTTACATTATTTTTAAAATAACTGAACTTGTAAAATGTCCATAATCTATAATTTTTCTATAAATTTTCAATAATTTATTGATTTTTTTTTTTTGGAGTTTAGGTTAAAAAAAAAATTTGTTAATTTTTCTCGTTTCAAATTAGTTATAAATTAAGTTAAACGTGGTTTTTCGTTCCGTTTAGAGTAGGATGAAATTTGCAAACTTTGATATATCGTCTATAGATGACGTTGTGAATCCCTTGATTTTTATTAATTTCAGGTCTACCATAATTTAGAAAAATTTTTAATAAACATGTTGAATTTAGACACACGATAAAATATTTTAAACGAACTACACAGAGAGAAAAGTACATTAAACCATGTTATATTGTCGATATAAAATTATTATACTTCATCATAATTCGGGCTAAGATGCAAATTATGATTAAAATTACTATACTGTATTATAACTGGTTGGTAAACGTTGATTTAATTTTTGATTCTGTCACCCATTCGAGTTCGGTTCCCTGCCAATTTTGCTGCACCTATTGAGTCGCCAGCATCCACTTAGTCCGCCATCTATAATTAACCTGTGTATCCATACCGCAAAAACGATACAGCGCTGCTCCAGCGTATTATCCCCTCTGAATTCAACAACATTTGTAAATTAACATACGTTTTGCAAATAATATTGCTTGGGATGGCTGACAGCAATTGAAGTTTAAGCATTTTTCTAAGAACGTATTAAAAAAAATTAGATGAGTATGAAAACGTGCCCTAAAATTAGTTTCCATGACTGCTATATTATAAAGTATTGTAGTATGTTAGAAGGATAATAGAAATTAATCAATTCCGTTGTTTCAACAATGAAACTCATTTTCATGTAAAGAAAAAGTTATGGCAGCTTTGAAGGCAATTTTCTGAATGAATTACAACTTGCAAAACAAATTTTCGCGTAAACCGAAAAACTCTCTCACCGAATGGGATCGAACTCGGGACCCTACTAATAGTGCAATATAATTTAATCTACTGAGCTATGGTACATTGCGAATCAAATTTATTTGAACTGAGGAAAAAGAATAGATTTTTCAGTATTTTTATTGTTGGCTTAAATAACATTATTTCAATGACAACTACTTTGTTTGTCTAAACAAAAATATTGTACAGTGAAAAATTGTAAACAATTAAAATATGTATTTTCAAGTTTATTTTCGTTTCCATAAATATCATAACAATAATAAACCATAATGTGAAAAAAAATTAAAACAATAAAGTTAAAATAATCATCTATTTTCCGGACTCGGAAAATTTGCATAATTCGTATTTGTTGCAACAATTGATGTAATTTCATTCGAAAATTGATTAACATTGACGGATAATAAATTATACTTTCATCGAAAAGCAAGAACAGTTACCAAGCACGAGCAATTGTAAATTTCAACAAGGCAGATTATTTAAGCACACGAATCACCGAGCAGTGCATAATGGAAGTGAAATTGAGTTGGTTGATTCACTTCGTAATCCCGCTGTAAATACTTTATCTCTGTACTGACGATAGTGAGTAATTATTATAATTGTTATGGTGAAATGGTAATAATATTATTAAACAGTTCCCTCTTATAATTACGTGTATTGATTTCATCGTATAATATAAATGTGCGTGTAGAGAGATTACTCTTTGTATAAGAGAATAGGATTAGATACATTAATTTGTTTTTCGCATTCAGTTCCGGAAAGTTTATTCATTTGTAATTCAGCGATCAATTTTCAATCGAATGATTGGATTGATAATGATTTAATGTCCTGTTCAATATTTATATTATACCTCTCTGCAATTAAGCACTGAAAAAAATGTTTAGGTACATATTTCAATGGAAATAAAAATGGTCTTATGGAGATTCGAACTACGTCAACTTTTTTTTTGTTAAATAATGTCAGGGAACAAATTTTATTTGTATATTTGAATTGTTTATCACTTAGTTAATCTAAATAAATCCATTCATTTGAAAAAAAAAAATAATAATTTTTTTTGTATTTCGAGTTCTGTATTTCTGTTTTCCAAAGTACCATAGCATTCTGATAAGATGCCATAGCTCTGTAGGTAAGGCCATAGCACCGTATTCCTAGGGTTCCGAGTTCGATTCCCGTTCGGTGCAAATTTTCTCGTTGAAATACGCATAAAATAATTCAAATGTATAAATTATCAATCTTTAATAAATATTTTATACAAATAAATAATTATATTACTATAAAATATTTAACGAATATTATAATTTATTTTTAAGTAAAATAAATTTGTTGCTCTGAGTGCTATAATTCAAAATTTCATCATTTTCCGATAATTTTAGTTACGATGGCAACCATTCGACGTACCAACTCGTCAAGATAAGAAAACCGATTTCGTCGAGGGCCTCTACACAATTTGCGGCGCTGGCGATCCGCGCACCCGTTCCGGCGTCGCGGTACACGTTTACTTGTGCAACTCATCAATGCGAAATAAGGCATTTTACAATTCCGATGGAGACTTTCTCATAGGTGAGAAAACGAGCGATAAGTTGCAGATAAATAAATTAAGACTCGGCGGCGTATCAAACACGCTTTGGGTTCGATTTTTTTTTTTTATTGCTTCCTGACACGAGTGTAAAAAACTTCCTTATAACAAAACGAGATATGCATCTTTTCAGTTCCTCAACTTGGTGCTTTGCTCATAACCACGGAGTTTGGGAAAATGAAAGTCGAGCCGAACGAAATGTGCGTTGTACAGAGAGGCATGAGAATGTCGGTTTCCGTCTATGGACCATCACGTGGTTATATACTCGAAGTATATGACAATCACTTTCAGCTGCCAAATTTGGGCCCGATAGGTTTGTTAACGTGATTATCGTTTACCATTTACGTTATCATTGTTTTGCCATTTCACACAAAGCATTAAATGAATGTTAGAGAAAAAGTCGATCATTTATTTATACAAGCGTTTTTATCAATTTTTAAGTTAATTATATTTATTACGTAGAGAAAATAAGATAATTATGGAATGTCACCTTACCCCAACATATTATATATGATTTGTGCTGATTACAAATATGCAAAAATTGTAGCCCGGACTACAAATTTTATTATTATTATAATAATAATTAATGATTAAGAATATAATTAAAATAATTAATAATAATTAATAATTATATTAATATATTATTATTATTTTTAACAGTGTAATGAAAATTTATATTCCAACGTACTTATGGAATGTTATTGAATATTCTTTTATGTTTAATTTATTTTATTATAATATCATCATATTTAATTTAATATTTTTATTCAATTTATTAAAAAAAAAAGTATTTCTATTTCTAATCATAAATTGACTCTACTCAAAATGATTGCATTTCACATCGATTAAATGATTTATACTCAATTAAAAAAATACCCATTCATTTTAAGTTGAATCCATTTGAGGCAAGTAGAATCAATTAAAGTGAATTAGACTATTTTTAATGTGCAAAACATGATGTGAATATAAAACAAACATCATTAATTAAGACAGAAAGAAATGAAAAGAAAATTATAATTCGCATTCGGTGTTAATTGAGCAATCATTTGAGATATCGATCTATGGTTTGCTACAGTGAAAAGCGTTTGTAATCTGCCTTTACCTCGTTTGTTACCTTTTAATTCGTTCGTTTGCATAAACGCTGTGAATAAGAGTCATTATGATTCATGATAAAGCAAACGAAAGTGCATTATAAAGACCAACTGTTTTCCAGGGGCAAACGGTCTTGCCAGTCCACGCGATTTTTTGACACCGGTTGCCTGCTACGAGGATATCGAAACTGATTACAATATCGTGTGCAAGTACCACGGAGCCATGTTTGTAGCTGCGCAAAATCACAGTCCGTTCGATGTCGTTGCTTGGCATGGCAATTATGTGCCCTACAAATACAATTTTGATAATTTTATGACTATAAATTCAGTATCGTTTGATCATTGTGTAAGTATATCTATATATATGTTTTATAACATTTTTTTTTAAATATTAGACGCTTTTTTAACTTATCAATCGTTGTTGCAAAACTGTTTTTATTCATATTTTTTGTTTTTCATATATTTTTCATGATTTTGATTATTTTCATGTTACCCTGAATAGTATAATTTAATAATAATTCAAAACTAACTTTTTGAAAGAATAGTGGTTTTGAACTAAGTTTTAGACTTTACTCTCTAAAACTGAATATGTGAAATTTCACATATTTAATTTGAATATTCACATATTGAATAAGTGATAAGTCGTCCACATGGAATATGTGAATAGTCACATATTCAATAAGTGAAAAATGAATGTCAGAAAATTAGTTTACATATTGAAATGTGAAAAAAGCGTTAGCATTATCAATAAGTGAATATTCACATATTGAAGTGTGTAAAAAGCGTTAACATTTTCAAAATGTGAAATTTTCATATTTTCAACTTTAGAGAGTACATAATTTTGTATTTATATCGAAATATTTTGCATCTTGTTTCAAAGTAACAGATATTCAAAAACATTGTGACAATTGATTGAATAACTTATTATTTTTGAATTTTAATAAATTTCACTTTATTTCATTTCAATTTTTATTGGTAACCTTATCTTTAACTATAGTTTTATAGTTCCAACAGCTGTATGACAAATGTTGCTTAAATATTTATGTTTGTTCCAATAACTAAACTGCACTACAGTTGTCACTGAAACCAACTATACAATTTGAGTTGGTACACTGAGGAAAATATACTTTTACAAATTACTATTAAAAAACGGGTAATAATCACTCGTAAGGTTCTCAACCTTAAAAGCATGGTTCTAATCATTAAATGCGTTGTTTTATTCATTAAAGATTTCGGTTAAAAATCGAATACTATTCTTCAAATGAAGTTTGTTTTTATTACTCGTTTTTAAACCATAATTTGTAAGAGTATATTTTTCTCAGTATACACTGAGAGAACGCTGGAGTTCTGTAAGCACCACGATAGGAGAATAGGGAAGCTCCACTGAATCAGAGTTTTTTAGCGCGACGTCGTGGTCCGTCGTCTACCGCGGTAAAGTTTCACGAACTCTAAATGAGCGGTGTTTGTATTTCGCCGAGTGGAGCTCTGAAGACACATAGTAAAATTCAAATATGAATATGACATATATAACCATAATAATCTAATATATATTTGTGTTACTATATAATGACAACAAAAATAATTATTGTTATAGTTTGAAGTAATGATTTTATAATAATAATAATTATTATTATTTAAAATATCATTATTATGATTATTGTTATTAATGTTATCCTTTTATATAAATCAAAATTGTAGTAAATATATTCTATCCATGAATATATATATATATATATATATATATATAGATAATTCTAAAATGATAAATAATTATAATAAATAATTTCAACTATAATCTCAAATTAATTTTATAAATATTATTACATAATGGTCAAAATTATGAATGTCACAAAATAGCCAAACATGTTTCAATGGCAGGCAATATATAATGTATTAGAATATTACATTCATAATTTTTCAATGACTCAATTTCAACACAAATGTATATTAGATTATTATGGTTATATGTGTCATGCTCATATTTTAATTAAAAAATGTGACAACGCTGTCTGAACGGTATTTAATTTTACTCTGGGTCTGAGCCCTCAGAGCTCCACTCGGCGAAATACAAACTCCGCCCATTTATAGTTCGTGAAACTCTAACGCGGCAGACGACGGACCCCGACGTCGCGTTAAGAAAACTCTGATCTAGTGGAGTTTCCCTATCCCCCTATCGTGGCGCTTACAGAACTCCACCGTTCTCTCAGTGTACCTATTAATAATTACTGTCTTATAATCACTCAATAATCAGTGCATCTTAAAAAATTGAATAAATAATTTCTGTAAAATAGTGTAATTAACATCAACGAGTAAAAATGAGTATGTTTGGTAAAGTTCTTTAACAAAAATAGGACAAAATGCGTGCTCAACAACGATACGTTTGTTTTCATAGCTCACTACGTAACAGTAAACTTTTGGCATAGTGCGCGATCCCTGCGTAACAAGATTTCCAAACTCTCGAATTATTCATTAAACTTGCACGAATGATTGTACATCCGTTTGCAAAATGAAAAAATCATACGAAAGATTTGCCATTTATATAGCAACCGATCGATTAAACAATTATAAATGCATTTATGAGCGCATCTCAATTTCAATTAATCAATCCAACCTGGAATTCCGCGATGAACAGCTTCATTCAATTTATTTCTTATTTGCGTGAAATCTCAACGTTTTTATTACTTAATTAATGCACCGTAATTACCTTGAAACTGTAGCATCTGATGCTCTACTCTTATCTTCCATTCTTTGCTTTCGATTCACTTTATTGGCATTCGATTATTGACTCTTGGTTGGTTTTGAATACTTCGTGTAACGTCGCGTTCGAATTCTAAACGATGGTTTTTTCGTTTTTATTTGTCTGTTTTTAACTGCTATGTCAACCATAACCTCGCTGATAAAATTCGCATTTGTTTTATGGATGTACCGGATTTTCACAAACGACTCTTTTTTGTACAACATTAATTTGCTTGAATTTTAACGTTATTGTTAAAAAAATTATCTACAGTGTTAACCTATATTTTATTAAATGACGAATTCAATTTTTATTCGATTGACAAATTTAATAAAATTGAATGACCTGAAGTTGGTTTAATATTTATTATGTTGGATTATTCTATTCTTGAAATATTAATTTAAAATATTAATAATTTTAACGTTCATATAGAATTATCAATGCTACAGCCAAAAATAAATTAAGTTATAATAAATAAATTATTTACTAGCTCCGAATGACAGTAAATCATTTTAACCTCAAAATTTAAATAAATACTTTATTTGATGCAATAAACTGTGCACTAAAAATAAATTATTTACTTATTCCAATTAAATATATTGATTTATCTATTTTTTATAGGTGTAGAACCTGACAGTTAAGATGGATTTGTTTCAAGCTAACTTTTATAACTATTATAAAAGTCTTAAAAAGTTTTAAGTAGTGAATCATTGAACAGTTTAGTGTCAATTATATTTCAAATTAAATAGAGTATCGATACGAATTGAAAATACAAGTAAAAGATAATTGAAAATAGATATTCCAGAGATGATTATATAAGGAAAAATCTTATAATTCCCAGTCTCGGTTTAATCTTAGCTTGCGTTGAGATTAAAACAGATCCATCATAGGATCGATAAAGTCAACAATCTATGCAATCGCATGACACGTCTACGGTTAAAGCACTGATCTGTTGCAAAACATAAATATAATGTTTACAAACGAGCTTGAATGACTGAACTTTTCAATTTTATAAGCTATAAATAAGTTCACTTTTGTAATCAAAGAAAAGGAAAACAAATTTTTGTTAATTAAAAATAAAATTTAAAATTGTATTAATTTTAACTTAAATTTTTTTTTTTTAAATTATTAAATATCATCGTAAAATATTTAATACTCTAATGAAGTTTTCTTAAAAGTATAATCTTCTTTTTTTTTTTTAGATCTAAGGTAAGAGATTATGTACAAAACAATTTTTCTCTATTGAGCTAACTTACTGTGAGAGAAATTATTATTAATACCAACTGATTTATAATAAAATTCAAGAAACATCAATTTTCTAATGGAATAATTATTGATGTCAGTATAAATAAAAATTTATTCTAAACGAATGCAAATCAATTGGTTATACTTAATTCTTTCCTTCAAAGTATCCACATGCATTTTTGTAATTATATATTAAATAAATTTGGAACACCTAATTAACAGAAGAAAAAAATATTTGTGCAGAGGAAGTTTCTGATAATTCGTCAATCGTTGGAAATTCTGGCCGCTAGTCGTAAATACTTGTGAACGTAAAAAAAGTGTGTCGGGGAATATTGTAAAGTGAGAAGGTGAATTAACGTCAATGGCACGAGGTACCGTACAGGTTATGTGGTCATAATACGCGAGGTGATTGTTCGTAGAAGGGTTGTGGAAATGTGAATGTTTCGCAACCTTGCCCAAACAGGGGTGCGAAGCTTCCGCTTCTGAGTTGCCACCGCGTGGCTTTGAGGTTCATCCGAGTCGAAGCCGCCCGGCGGTGGTGATGTGGTTGATGGTTCTGATGTCAGGCCAGCCACCCTACGCGACGACCGCGAGCTCTCAAGATCCTCTGAGCTCACCCTGTGGTAGTGCTCGTTAGTCACAAACGTCACAAGCGATAAAGAGGTTTGGTGGCTCTCGCGAGCCACAACTTTCGTTCACTTACATTTAATTAGACTAACTTATTCTCCGGCTTTTATCTTAATTTAATTTCATCAAAAAACGATCGTTCAAGCGCTCTAAATTTCACGGGAAATTTGATACCATTTAATCTGATTATGCCAATAGTTTTTAATTTCACTTGGTTTTTATTCCTGTCAAATTTCAGCGCTACGATCGTCACACTCGTTCGGTAAAAATGGCCATTTTTGTGCCATTGGGTTTTGCATTCAAGAATTAGACTCGAAAGGAAAATATACTTAACTTAAATTTAAGACGACCTTAAACCGTTTGTTGTTTCTTTCGTTCGAAATTTCATTAATTTTTTAAAATAAATATAAATTATTCTTTAGATAATTTTGAATTCAAATCAGTGCCGTTCGAGTCCTAAGACAGTTTCCAAGAATGCAGAACTAAATTAAAACGGCAACACTAGTGGGGGGGTTTTAGATTTCCTAAACTTAAAACTCCGTATCGTCGAATATCCATAAAATGAATTTAAATTTTCGAGAATTAGTCATGTCATTTTTGGGTTTTTTACTTTTACAGAATTTTGTTTT
>JABFQB010000228.1:0-11752 GCA_022817105.1 Pseudanteris insignis
AAGCAAGTACAATTTGTACTACTATGACTTTTTGAAGTGACTTCGCTAGACTCGTTTACTCCTGATAAATTATGTATAATTGAATAATTCTTGTGCTCAACATTTGGTTTTCCGTGCACTTTTGGAATATTGGTATCTCTTCGGAATCTTGGATGGATTTCT
Organism: Pseudanteris insignis; assembly: GCA_022817105.1. NCBI lineage: Eukaryota > Metazoa > Arthropoda > Insecta > Hymenoptera > Scelionidae > Pseudanteris > Pseudanteris insignis. The sequence goes on from JABFQB010000228.1 coordinate 163, forward strand.
TTTATATTTTCTTCTATTTTACCATTCGAAAGTTCGTCAGAATACCCTTCTATCGCTTTTATTGCAGCAAAAATGTCAGCTAAATCTGGTAGAGTTAAACCTCGAAAATTGTGTCTCAGATTGTTAAATAATACGTTTTTAGGTATCGATAACGTAGAATTCGTTTCTTTATCGTGCTGGGGACTGCATTCAGAATAAGAGCTAACTGTTTCAAGATACTGTTCTTTAATTGAAGTAAGGGGATTCAAAGAATCACATGATTCGACTTTCATGTTAATATTTTGAACGTGTGTTTGTATCTCATTCAAATGGAATTGATTTATAATTCTCATCAAACCGTTCATTCTGCTATTAATCTGAAAAAAAAATCAAGTATAACGTAACAATCTGGATAATAATTTAATTTATTTTATCAATGTACCAAAAATCGAAAATTATACGTTTTGAAAGTATGAAGGAATGTTTTTTTTATGAACCATAAACCTTTTCAACTAAAATTTTATATGCAGTAAATTAATTATATAGATTGAAATCTTCAAGCTAATCGCAAGAAATCTAGAATATCATATAATTTTATAATCTTTATACTAATGTAAACATACTTACTTGTTTATAGCAAGACATCATGTACAACCCAGACTCATGACATAACTGCATTCTTCTTTTGTATTTCTCAAGACGACTATCGAATTTGATAATTTTCTTCAAGTCTGTTTTTACTAAGGATATATCTGCAATTACATCTTTTTCACATGCATTTGTTTGATGAGAAATTTGGTTGGATTTGTCGATAAAGTCATTCAACAAATGGCATGAATTCGTGGACCCATATTCATGGAGTAAACCCAGTAAATCGTTTCGTAACTGTCAGGAAATAATTGTATAAATAATATTTCAAGGATAAGATACTATATCATATTTTTTTATCGTTTATTTTAATAGATATTTAGAATGTTACAGTTAAGACAAAGTTAAAACAGAATCTCATTCACTTTTTTTAGAAAAACTCTGTGCAATTTTCATATGTTAATTTTTTATATCTATATATATTATACAAAAAATGAAAAAAAGAGAGATTTTTTTGAGCTTACCTTGCTTTGGGTAATTTTGATAAATCTATCCACTTTTTCGGATAATTGAATAGAATTATTTTCATAAGCATGAATCTTATCCCATTCATTTTTGTAAATATCAATTTCAGTTCTTAATGATTTGTATTTTTCTTCTAATTGATGGTAATGATTTTCCGATTTGATGGTCTGAAAAATATATACATGTGTTCCAAAGATTATGTTTGTTTATTATATTTTTACGAAAATCTAATGAAATAAAGACAATCAATGTTTTTCTATTTTTCGTAATAATAACTTTGCTCCCTGTATACTAATATGGTAGAGATTAATACGTTTCATATAAAAGTTGAGTTACGTTGTAAGCGAGTTTTAATTTAGTATGGAAAATATTAAAATTTGGCACGTTCATATAAAAATTAAAAAAATTGTGATTATTTTAGGCATATTCTAAAGTAAAATCTTAACCTTTGACTATCTTTTCGCCTAAAACCTAACACGTAGAAAAATCTTCAAATGAATTTTATCTTCTAAAACTTTAAAAAGTTTAGTAGCATAAGTTAAAGCAAATAATTGTCTGAAACAATATTTTCATTTATATAAGGTGACAATCTTCTAAAGGCGTTTTCTTACATTCATTAAAATTTCACTGCGTTTTAGAATAATCAATTTCAGCAAAAAAAGAATATATTTTTATGTTGAATAAAAATTATTCATATACAATTATTAACTGCATTGTTATACTAAATAAATAGAATAAATCTTCTGAAGTGATTTATGAGTAGAAAATTTACTAATCATAAGTAGAATTTACTAAAGATAAGTGGACTGTTTTTACAGTGAATGTTTTAAGACATTAAGTATTAAGACGTTAAGTGTCTTTTTTGACAGAAATATCTTTAAATGAGACACTAAAAAAACTGATTGTCTAGAAATAAGACGCTTGTTTTTGTAATAATGTTAATTCAAAAAGACGTTAGAAAATAATTAATTTCAGTATACATACGTTGACCAAAATAAAAATAACGGCTATTTCACCATACCAAATCATTTTTAAGTATCTTAACACTACTCCCCGCAAAAAATATATTGCGAATGATTTCATTAAAAAAGAGACTTTATATACACCTTTATCGTATAAATAGTATAATATTCAATTAAGATAACTTAGTTAACTAAGTAACGTAGTTTCATTGTTTGGATTTGTTCGCTAAAAAATAAATTTCCATTTACTCTTAATTTAAACTTAATAAAATTTGCATCTTTACGTTGTTATCAAAAATTAATATAAACGATGTTTAATATAAATATATTCAGTGTCACGAAATTAATTTGTTCTTTTTTAGAATTTTAGATTACAGATTTCTCAGTTGTTTGAAATTTATTCTACGTTTATTATAAAAAAATTTAATTTTTATCTTATTAATTTTCATGTAACCTATCTAAATAAAGACATTTGAATAAATTAAGATATACAAAAATAATGGCCCCTGAAACAGTCAATATAAATGCTTGTATGCACACGTGTGATCTACTTTGAGGCTCAACAGCTCTTACACTCTTTGAGGTGGAACATAAGACATTTGTAATGAAATAAGGAATAATGAAATAATTTGTAATAAAGATAATGATAAGGTAATTTTAGATAAAATTCAATTAATTCGGAAAAAATTATTAGTTTACGGTATTCATTTTAAAACCCGCGCTGTGATTCAGTTATTTTATTACTAAAAACATTTCTTAAAAAAAGGTCTTTATAAGTACTTATATGGTATGTAAAACCGTCATAGAAAATTTTACTATCATAAGAGTAAATTCAGAATATTATAAGGATATGAAATTTAGTGTACAAAACATTAAAAATAATTATAGGTAAAAAAAACATTAATTTTAATGTACAAGATCAATTAATATAGGAATGAAAAAGTTCATTGAAATCCTAAAAACTGTATACAAATTGTTATGTAAAATATATCGTTATATTAACAATTTCTATATGATAACAAAAGATATAAAATATGGGTGAATTTCATTTATCACAATTTAATAATAAGATTTTTAAACTTTGTGCATCAATTTTAATGTACCTGACATTGAAATTTCAGTATAATGTACATTAATTTTAATGGATGTAATTGAAATACACTTCCAGTTTAATGCAAAATTTTTTACAGTGTACTTAATTTCAATATATTACTATTTAGAGGATGTTATCCCAAATTAGCGAGAAAATTGCTTTAAATTCCTGAGTAGAAAATTTACTAATCATAAGTAGAATTCAATTAACTATAGTGGACTGCGCTTGACAGTGTAAAACATGTTTATAAATAATATCCATTGTAACTAGATTTTAAAGTCAAAACACAGGTTTACCAATATCAGGTCGCATTGCTGATTTAATTAATTAAATTTGTAACATTGTAAAATTGTGTTGACTTTGTAACAAGTGTTGCTTTTTTTAAAATAATATTTTTCTTAGATACGATAAATTTTGTTGATCGAAAAAGATTTATTTTCTTGTACGCACTAGTAATGTTAATTTATGTTACAAAATTAATAATTAATAATTCTAACATATTTTAAAATAATAATTTAATATATTTTATTCAAAATTACATTTATATAATATAAAATATATATATTTTAAAAATCAGAAATGAACACAATAACAATACGATATTGTAAATTACAATGTGATATAAATTGTATGTTTTATAGCTCCCGATTAGCTGATGAATTATAATAATGTCATTTGATTAGTCGTATCTCTGTACATTGTATTCCTTAAAATATAGTTTTCTCAGGACAGATTTTATGATAATGGAAGCAGGTTTAAGGTTCATTAAAAATTTCATTACATTTAACACTTTTTATTAATTTTCTTTTATCTCCATTATATATAAATATTAACCAACTCAATGTTTTCGATTTTTTTGTAAAAACATCAATAAAAATAGATCTTTTCTTAATCTTGATTAATTTAATACTTAATTAGTATTATTTAAATTTATTACATTAGTATTACTATGTAATAAAAATTACATAGTTTTATTAATTAGCATAAATAATTATTTACATAAAATAATAATTTATTTATTTGTCGTACTTTGATTGGTTAATTTTTAACAAATTTTTTAACAAATTTATAACCGATCAATCGTAAATATTTTTGATAATATATTTTGGATGACTCTTTTCAAGTTCAGTGACAACTTCGCGGACTGGAATGGTTATTTGTTCACGTTTTTCTTCAGTCTTTCCCCATAATTTGCTTGTTTTCCGATTCCAAAAGTTCGAAATTTTATCAATAACATTAGTAGTGACACATTTTGGAAATTCGATGAGTAGAGTTGAGTAGTGTTTGCGGATGGCGTCAAAGCTGACTTTACTGGTACAGAATTCCAGGTTTGGTTTCAACGTTGTCACCAAGATACCGACTTCCATGAATTTCACTGCTACCCCAGGGATTGAATCGACGACTACTTTTGCGCCAGATTTCACCTGCAAAACAAAATTTTAGGGCAAGAATAAATTTTCGGCAAATTACCTAATTTTTGATAATACACTGTAAAAAATCTGAATGTTGCAATTAAAAACAATTTAAACATTGTGCATGATTTGAAAATTACTCACTTTTTTTATGCAAGCGATACCACTCTTTAAATCTGCAGCATTTTTCTTACAAGCAATCACATCTTTTCGCGATGCTTGAAGAGCGTATCTGACTTTGGTGCCAGTATTTGAAATGTATTCCACACGATCGATGACTTTACTGAATGTATCATTCACGCAGGTTTGCACATTATCAAATACGTTAAAAGCTTGTTTACGGAAATTTTCCACCAAATCGCACGTAAGTTGGTTAAGGTCAATTTTTATAAGCTTACCAAGGTCGGTAGAAAACTATCAAAAAGAAAGATTATCAAGTTATTGGAGTTCGAGAGATGTATTATTAGTTAATATCGTATACCTAGAGAATATTACACTACACAGTATCATACCTTTTTAATAATCTTGACGCGATTGCAATCTCTAACAAAATTATTCAAAATGACGAGAGAAAATATTCTATGCATAAAGAATATTTTTTATAATAAATGATAACTTTTCACATTCTTCAACAAATTTTTCAAAACTTGAAATAATTTGATGAGATTCGCAAAAAGGTATGATACTTTGAAATATTATATTTGTGTATTGAATGTAATCTATTGGTTTTACGAACGTGAAACAAACCTTTAGAGTCATATCATCTACATGATTGCGAAACTTTGAAATTTTTTCAGAAGCTTCTGTTTTGAATAAATGCACGTGACTCCACGTACTTTTTTTGAAATTCTCGATATAATCCTCGAGTTCTGTCAAAGCTTTATCTATGGCTGTAAGTACTTCTTCTGCTGCAAAGCGCAATTTTTGCAAATCTTTTTCATCGAATTTTATGGAATTACCCAAGTGCGCACCCTATTGTTAAAATAATCAACATTAGATAAAAAATGAAAACTACAACAAAATTATGTGAAATGTACCGAATAAAGTGTGAAATAAATTATTTCTAGATTAGATTTTCTTACCGCAATCAGCAGGAAAAGGCAGATTTGTACCGCTGTTTTAGACATATTAGTTACTTTGCTGGTTCTTTGCAAATGCACTCGTGCTTAGTTCAGCGGTCTTATATACCTATCTAATTGATTTATAATAACTAAAAGTGGTTAAAATGTTGGATTAAAAAATAATCCGCCACTTGTGTATATTGACAAATAATTGATGCTTATTGAGCCTACCTAATTCGAATTATATTGTAGCAGCTGTGTTTTATTACGCTTCTAAGTCCGAGGAAAAAGTTATTCGTGCATTAAATCAAATTTGTTATTACCACCAAAAAACGTCAATTATTACAAAAGTATAAGACCTTGCTGATGAGAAATAATGATGCGTTAAAGAATGGTTTTATTTATATTTATTATTTAATCATATTAGAGTATACAGAAAATAACTTTGTACTATTTACTACAGATGAATTAAAAAAATACTCATACAATCGTTAGTTCTATATTGAGAGAACGATTTTGTCACGGTAACAAAATAATTTGGCGATATTAATTTCGTTTTATTAGCTATGTTTTTATTGTCCAGTGTCCGATATTCTTGTTATAGCAATCAAAATTTTAGTTATGATTACAAAAATTCTTGTACAATCAATGCTATTAATATTAATAAAAATAGTTCTTTAATGGTAAATCTGAACTTATATTAGCAAAAGACAAACAACATTCAATATTATACTGTAAATAAAGTAAGAATTATTTAATCTAGTTTTCTTTGTTTACTTTCTTTCATTGTTTGTTTTGTATCTTTGTGTGGATTGACTAAATCGGCATTTTTTCTTTTTCAATTCATCCTTTGAATGTTAGCAGATTTTTCTAGGAGTGTGTTGCTAATTTTATTATTGCTAGTTATATTGATTACATTTCTGTTACGCTAGATAAATTTTTTCCACGCTTTTCTCAGTGTAATCGAAGAAAAGTACAAAAGAATTTAACGAGTTTGTTTCAAATAGTCAAGAATGATATCCTCAAATTCTTCAGGATATTTCATTTCATAATCTTTGAAAATATAGTTGAATACGGAGTTCCAAACATTGCTAATACTTGTAGTTATTTTGTTCCCAATGCAGCCAGGGAGATTCGACAAAACCTTCTTGTAATGATCTCGAACGGTAGTAAAAATGTCACTCCCAGCGCATAATTTTAATTTCGGCATCAATGTAGCCAAAGTTGCCAACTTCATGGTTACCGTAACACCTGAATCAATCATGGTCTCAACTGACGATGTAACCTGCGAATAACAATTGTAATAACAAGCGTAATCCAAATCTATTTTACATGAGATAAAACTGCACGGTGAAAACAGTATTAAGAAAAATATCTGTGTATATAATGTTAAAAATGCGTGGATATAGTTTTTTAAACTAAAAATTTACTAATTTATTCGGGAAACGTTTCAAAGTTTCAAAGGTCATATCCGTAAACTTTTTCGATTTTGGAACGTAAATACACTCAGAAAAATGTTTAACATAAAATTACTGTATATAATTTTCATTAACTATGTTCATTAACAGGAGGACAAATACCTGAGTAATGTAGAAATTACTGAACATTTCATAAAAAATCATAGACAGTTAGATAATTATTGAGAAAATTTCAATAATTTATAACGAAAAGACCAGTAATTTCCACATTCCTCTGGTATTTGTCCCTCTGTTAATGAACAATTCAGTAATTTTCTATAAAACATTTTTCCGAGTGTACCAAGAATATTTACGACATAAGTTTTCAGTATTTTCCTTTTTAAAAGTATATCGACACATTGCTAACAAAGTTGGTAACTTTTTCAATACTTTCTTTTCCATGTGGTACACCGAGACAATGGTACCGTAATATACATATTGTAAGTTTTCTGCGATTCCGATTTTAATAATGTCTCCTGATTGGTCGAGACGGTTATGATATAAATTGTAAGTAAATGTAAACTGTAAGATATGTTTTTCTCAGTATACGAGAGATATTTTTCATGGTTAAAATTCATTTAAGATTTAAAATATTGACAGCTTGAAATGAAACAATAATGATCAATTAAAAGTATAATTATAATAAACTAAAATCAAAATTACTTTAGAATAAGTTTTAAAATGTTTGTGTTTTTACCAGGATAATAATAAGTTAAAAAAAAAGGAAATAATATTTAATCGCGAGATAAAGGAATTAAAGTATTAACTTATTTTATTTATAAATTTTCGATAACAGAATTAAAATCTAAATTAACAGTACATTTATGGTAATCCCAAGCAGAATTAATATCCATTGTATCCTTAATTAATAAAATTGGTTATAACTTTAATGACTTGTTTGACTAATGTAATGAAAAATTGTAAAATCTTAACATTGTTATTATGAAATAAAATGTTTAATTTAAATGTTTAAATTATAAACTACTTACATTCTCGACACACGATAATCCATCACTTATACTCGCAGCACTTTTAGAACAGTTGATAATTTCATGTTTCAAATTTTGGAGCGAGGTTCGGACATTTCTATCCTCATTAGAAATACGTTTCGTACTGTGCATGAACTCATCGAATGTTGTGTTCATGCAAGACTGTACGTCGTCAAAAATACGAACTGCTTGAATTCGGAAATTACCTGCTAAATCACATGTAATGCTAGTCAGGTTTATATTTGTATACTTCGTAATAGCGTTTTCCAACTGAAAAATTTAGAAACCAAATATTATATGATTGTATATGATAATAATCACATGCGTTTCACATATGGTCTCTTAAAAACGATAAATTACTGTGAATGGAATCGTTTTTGTTGTTGTAAAACCGTATTCGTTTTTTAAAAAAAGCAATTTATTTTCACTGTTAAATGCTTAACTTAATTTTTGTCACACAAGCCGTTGTAACCTATCTTTTGTCTTAAAAAAAATTATTCAAGCGAAATTCGTCCCTTAAGTTGATACAAATTATTATACAGTGTGATATTTCTATTGATATGATAAAAATATGCAAAACGTATGTGATTATTTTAAACAGGGTTGTTTCACTGTGAAAAATTTTCTGAAAAAATTGTATTTACCAGTACATTGAGAACGTTAGTGAATATCTTATAACAACTACTATCAGAAGTAGTGATATTGTTTATAAAAATAATAACTCATTCCAAAATTCTAGAAAATATCTGTATATTTCGTAATCAATATTGCAATTACGTGAATGAGATTCGCATTTACATTCCCAACGTACAATTAAAATAGTAATTTTCTCAATAATATTTCTCTTATAGTATTGAATATTACTTACACCATCTGCTGAGCGATCAATGAATTTTCGTAATTTATATAATTTTTTGTCCATTTCGAATTTACTACGGTTCGTTGCATGCTCAACATCTATTTTAAATTCTTCGATTCCATTTTCAACCCTTGTCAGCGCTTCATCAACCCTTGATATAGCAGAGTTTAAAAGACTGTCATATTCCTGAACTGTAGTTTCTTCTTGTGCATGGCATAAATTTGTACTCTGGAGGATACAGAAATTGGAGTATTAGAGCTAACAATATATAATTATATACTTGAGATAGAACGATTGATACATTCGTTTTAATTATTTAATAGAAGGTTTCTAAACTGAGACTTAAGAACATAACAACACGAGTAAAAATTTTGTCTAGTCTCTATCAAGTCATTAAAAAGTTGAACTATATGTATATAGCAAGTGATGTAAATCAGGATAAGCACAGGCGCCAAATGGTATGTTTTGATAAATTGGTTCCTCAGAAAAAAAAGAGTGTAACTTTTCAAAAGTTACGTTTCTTTGAACTTAATTATGTTATTGAATTTATGTTTGGTATCTAAAGTTTTTTCTGTTTGAAAATTGTTAAATTTTATAAAATTACAAAGTGAATAGAAGTAATTATGTGTAATATAATTTTGTTTGTTTCGACATACACGGAGAAAATGAACCAGAAAATATTACTATATATTTTGGTGATCGCAAGATGAAGTGACCAAACAATTAACTACACTGTAAAAAATATCTTGAAATTGAATGCATATTTAATGTAATCGGTACATTAAATTTCAGTTCCGTAGTACATTAATTGCATTTCATGCATATTTGCATTAAAATTAAAAAATTCAGTAAATTAATACAAATTCCAAGTGCAATGTACATTAAAATTAAGGCACTTTCAAATTCGTATGAAGAACCGTGGTGGGCCGTAAAACACTCTTTTATTGTCGTCTAAAGAAGATACATAAATGACCGCGCTCGTTAATTACTACTTCTGCATGAGACTACTGGATCGTGGGATCGAAACTCAGAAGGTTTTTTTTTATGATTCAAAAATTCCTACACCCGTGCATTAAATTTAATGTATCAACAATTGAATTTTCAAAACTGGATGCATTAATTTTAATGGACGTCTATGAAATAGACTTCCAGTACTTTTGCATTAAATTTAATGTAAAATTGTTAACAGTGTAGCAGCGAATATTCGATTTACTATATTTAAAAAAAATATAGTATGTTACCAAAATTTACTATATTTTGTATTAAAAAGTCAACCGATTTATAACTCTATCTTACGAATCGTGAATAATGTAGTACTTTATGTCATTTTTGTTTCTCCTAGTAGGAATACATTAAAAATTGTTAGGAGGATGACAAGATTCAATAAACTTGAAAAAGCATTAGTGTTTACTTGATTGACAGATTAAATTAGTTTTCGGCTATTCTAAATTTACAGAATCTTGTCTAGATAATTGGAAGATAAATTTATTCTCAGTTTTCTAATTAGCGCCCGAGAAAATAACTAGTTATAACTTAATGAGTTAATTAATATCATCCTTTTCAGGGTTGTAAGATCTAAACAAAACTATCTATATGTAATTTTTATTTGTCTATATTAAACAATATAATATTTTAAGGATGTACACTGTAAGAAATAATACTTTAAAATTTACTGTATTATATGATAGCCACGGAATGAATTTTATTTATTGGAATGAAATTTTATAAATTTCATATTCTATAGTAATTCTAACAACATATACAGTAACCTGTATTATATATATATTGTATCAATTACCATATAATATAAGATTCATCCCAATAAATGCAATCCATCACGTGATTGTCATGTTATATAGTAAATGTTAATTAGTAATTTTTCTTTCAATAAAGAGATCACAGTATGCAAAATAAGTATAAAAAATAATTACAGCTGCAATGAACTTTTTAAAACCTTTACTTAAAATTTGCTGTGGATTTTATAAATTCAGATTGTGATATTATTTTGGATACTATGTATATAATTAAAAAAAATTTAAAATACCATAAAGAGTACAAGTCCTAGTAGAATGAATATTCTTGACATTGTGTTCTTCTTGAATCTAATAGTAAAAATTTCTCAGCAGAATTCTAATATGAATTCGAAATTGCACTTAACCACTGTTTAACTGATGACAAAATTAAATTTAACATAAACTACTAATAAGATGCACGCACTAATCAATATTAATGTTATGTAAGAAGTCATTTCTAAGTATATATATACAGTGAGAAATCATGAGAAAGGTGGGATGAAATCAAATTTTCAATTGTTCACACACACCTAACATAAAGATAACAAATGTATTGCATAAAACAGAATAAAGATAAACAAAATTGTATAAAAAAAGTTAAAAACTGATATGTGTATTTCAACAAATATTATCTACAATCAATCGAAACTATTATATAACACAAAATAAGAAATTAAAAACACATAATTAGTTTAAAAAAAGTTTTCAATATTCAAATATTTTTTATTATCATAGTTTTCACTTGGATAAAAAAGTCTTTAACGATAGTATTTTTCAATGCAACAATGCATCTTTGATTGGTTATTTTGATAAAAAATATAGATAATATAATCAATGTATTTTTTGTTTCAGCGAAATTGAAAAACGATTGA
>JABFQB010000229.1:0-11741 GCA_022817105.1 Pseudanteris insignis
ATAGTAAATTAATATTTTTTAATCGATAATTTTCCTTGTAATTAACGATTGCCATAATTAAACAGTTAGTCAACCAGATTTTATGATTTTTTTCATTTTCTTTAGTTTGATTTAGCATAGAATAAGAATTTATTCGATTCATTTATTCATTTGATTTATGTTTATTTAGCCAAAATTGTGTCAACTAATTTAAAAAATGGAAACAACTAAACGTTGACTAAATTTAATCATGAAGATCACAATTATATGAGAATATTTTGAGAAATGTTAAGTCAGTAAAAAAAATGACAAAACATGGTTTCAGATATTTAATAACTCATAGTTAGCATTTGTTCAACTCGCCAAAAAACAAGCTAAATGGCTATTTTTATTCCATTTATGAAATAAAAACATTTTTTGACTGAATTGAAACCTTGCCAAACATGTAAATAAAATTTGTTCATTTTATAATTCACATTTTATGCTAATGCTTTAACTTGATGTTATTTACTGAATTAAAATTATACAGCATGATCAAAATTGCTGATATATCAGTGAATATGTGACTACCCTGCAAGCACTCAATATTTCTGCAACATTGCTACAATACTCGTAAATGTTGATGATTAACGCTGTATATAAAATCGAATAATACTGCAATATTGTAGCAACATTCAAGTTCCACTTTCTGAATATTTCATTTTGGTTATTGATAAATATTAATGAATATTTATGAATATTGTGGCAACATTGATTTTATCTCGAAAATATTGTAATTTTTTAATTCAAATTTATGCTCTCATATTCAATATTCCCAATTCTCATATAATCAATTCATATATGAATAAGATATGAATAATTTTCAATGAGTGTTTACAAAATATTTTTGAATATTAATTCTCAATATTGCAGAAATATTCAAAATTGAGACATTTCAATATTCATGAATATTCACGGGAATATTTTAGGAACTTTTCTACAATATTTATATGTATTCATGATTATTGACGAATATTCAGCGCTTGTAGGGTACATAATCATAGATTCGAATTCCCTTGTATGTACAAATAGGCTCAGTGTTGAAGTGATTGTGATTTAAATCTGCCTTTCTGCAAAGTTTCACCTTGCACAATTGTCTTTTGGATTTTAAAACTCCATCCAAGTGATTTAGGGACAATATCCCGCGCCTATATTTTATATTAATTGAATTTTGTAATAAATTTTAAAAATGCATGATGAAAACTAACCATTACTTAGTTTTGCATTGTACAAGTAATGTGCAGTTTAACATCATTCGCTTTATATTAATCCAACGTCAGAATTAAACAAATTATAATAATTATTATAATACTTCTCACTCTTTCCGCTCGATAATGCTGTATTATAAATGACAGAATGGCTGGCTCAATTTTTTCTAATCTATATTTCTGAGCACAGGTGTAGAGATATATCGCCTTTATCGCAAAGCTTCATTTTTATAGCTATTTATAAGCACTCGGCTGTCTTCCTGCAAAAGTTAATGCTTAATTTAATTTACCTAGAAATCAAATCTACAAACTGATGACAGTGGACGATCTTTGAATTTCTATTTCACAGTTTGCAAGAATAATTGACTTTGAAGCATTTTATATAAGTGCAACATTAAAATGTAATATAAGCAAGATTGAATATTGATTATAAGTTAAAACCAGTTTATAATGCACAAAGAAGATAAAATCGATTTTTTATCTTTTTATTTTGAAGTTTTTATATCAAATACAATATTCAAATATTACAATTCATGTGAATTATTTGAGTTAAGGTTTCCTAATTTAAAAAATTCCAATTGAATATACAATTTTGATGTCCAAATTATATTAATATGTTAAAATCAGTATTGGCTTATTCAAATCATGCAAAATTTGTAAACTTTGTAAAAAATATAAACAAATATAATTTTTGTTTTAAAAATGTAGACATTTTACACACATCATAATATTAGTATAAATATGCCTGAAAAATATGTCACTGATTTTACAATATGTGAATTATCAATAACAACTGAAGATGATATTATTTTATAAAAATACAACCTTATAATTCATAAATTTTTGAAGCACATAATTTGGAATAGATGATGAAAACAATTTTTATTGTAAAGAAAGTAGAAAATCAACAGATACGTAACTTTTGAAGATAATAATAATCATCTTACTACCAAATAGCTTATAGTAAATTAATTATAAGTATAATTCTAAAATAATAAATATTTTCTTTACTGAAATTAAAATTTAAATAATCAATTTTCAAAATTTAACTCATCAAACTCTCAAGCCTGTTAGATACTGCATAAAAAATTATAAATTAACTTTTAGCGAGCTCAAACTTTATAGACAGTTAAAAATAATTATGTATATAACTACTATAACTGTAAACTTTTTGCACGTGAAGTCTCTTACAGCTTATAACTTTTGGGACTCAAATTATATATAATCAAGCACTTTTCGATAGCCTTGCAAATCTATTATAACAAATTATATCATATTATGAATTAATTCTTAAATTAAGAAATATTAACACCATCTATGAATTGTTTAATAGATACTATTTTTTCTGTGACTATTGCAGAATAAAAACAATTATAGATAAATATGTTAATAACAATACTTCATTGATAATTTGTTGAGCTAAATTATTGACAAAATATATTTTAATCTACATCAGAAGTATGAAAAATACGAATCCTGCACTTTTAGAATAGATCTGCCTAAGTAGCCTTCAGAAAAAAATAATATAATTATTAGCGGTTCTAACGACTTTTCTCTAAACAAGTTTTGCAACAAATATTTCTAAGACTGGGAGCAACGAGATTATAAAATGCGGATTTTAAACATATTTTTTAAAGTAATACACAAATGCATTAATAATTTCCTACTGTTTACATTTTTTTTGTATTTATTGAATAATTTTTTTTTTCAAAAAAATTGTTTTTGCAATAACATTCGGTTTTAGTCAACATTTATTTTACAATAATAAATTTGAAATTCAACATTATTGATAGTTAAGTTATTATGAACGACTTATACAATGGTTTCATGTATTAAACACGTAGGTCACACTATTTGTACCTAATCATCGAAAGCGCCTACTTTCATTTATTCTTCTAATTCATTTTATAATGTACAAACAAACATATGCATCAAGCATACAACTAATTATACATGTATTTACGTCTGGAACGTATTTTCGATATATTGTTGTTATATTGTATAAAATGTCAGAGTTAAACAGCAATATTGTAATACAAATTTTATGATATTGTTCAAAAACAATCTATTTCTTTAACTACCAAAATAAAACAGAATATAACACTGCATTTATATAATTATAACACAAATATTATTAGTGCATGTATATTAAACACAAAAAACTTAAAATCATTTTTCGCTATTAATTGTATACAATATACGTTTTAATGATCATTTTTTGTAAAAAATTTTATCATCCCTGGTGAAAATAAAAGCCTATGATTTAAGCCAACATAAGCCATTTGACAGAGCATCGTTATCTGGATTTAAATTTAAAGCTAATTAAAGCCGAATGGCATAACGGCTTACTTTGGTTCGAATCTCAACTGTCAATTTTTATCAGGGATAAAATGGGTAAAGGGAATAAAAATGTGACTTAAATACTCCATATATTTCTTGTAATCTAACGTTTTTAAATATAAACTAATAAAAATTTCCTTTTTATTTCAAAATTACAATTTTATATAATCCTGAAAACAGATTATAAAAATAATAATCTATTCAATTTTAGACAGATTGAAAAAATATATGTTGGAATTTGAATAAAAAGTCTCATTTTTATTCTACTTCGCTAATTGAATAAATTTTTATTTAGAATTCTTTGTTACAAAAATATGTATCAGAAGTGAATAAAAACAATGTGTTAAATGATAAATATTTATAGTTATTAATTTTAATAATTTCAAATCTCATATTACGATGATTGGAGTTTAATAAATAAATACTTCAAGTATCTCGCTTCATAAGTTACAGTTTGCTTCCCTAGATAAGCAGGTGATAATTCCTGAACATCTAAAAGCTGGTCCATGTAAACTGGAACATCTCTACCATACACTGAAACGAAAAATATATAATTATATTTATATAATTAAAATATTATAATAAAATATATAATTAATATTTAATTTTATTCGACTTTAAAATATTATCAATAATTTTAATTTAAAATTATTATTTTGAATATAAATATTTTAATTAAAAACAATTTTTTAAATTCAAAATTTTGAAAAGAAAAATATTCTTACATTCACAGTGTTCCAAAAAATGTATGCACTCTTCTAACATAGAATCTTTTAATACGACCAATTGTTTCGCTGATTGTTCTAACAATGAAAGAAAACAACGCTTTGTATAAAACCATGTATCTGGTCCTAGCTTTTTATTATATGGCTCTAAACTTTTCATAATTCTTGATATCCCAAATTCATAATTTCCTTTCGAGCAATACAAAGTACCTATAACGAGATTTACTATGCACGAATGGAATAACTTTCGATCTGAATTTTCAAGCGCCATAGATTCTTCTTGCTTTTCAATTTGTTTCATCAAAGTTTCAGCTTCAGTATTTTTTGTTGTCATGATATAACTTACACATAAATTGGCTAGTACCATAGGATTTACCTCCAATATCTAAAACATACTTAAGATTATCATTCAAATTTATCCTTATTTTTTACTATACCAAAATTTTTTCTATACGTATTACTATATATGTATATATATGAAATATAATAAGTCCTGATAAATAATTACAACAGGTTGTTTTCTTTTTAATTAATATAATTACATTGTCATATTTTTTCTTTACAATTGGCTCATAGAAACCAGTTGCTTCCTTGAATTTATCATCTTGCATAAACAAAGTGTGAGCAACATTTAGTTTCCAAATATCATTATCACCACTGAGTTCAAAACTACTTTGGAAAATTTTTTCCACTTGTACATAATTGCCAAGGTCCCAGTAAATTTTTGCCTGGGCCATTAAAACTGGAATATACCGATCAAGGGTTTCATCGTGATCGTCTAAAGCTTTTTTGGTGGCTTCATTGTCATGATTCAGGCGTGCTTTTTGAACTTGTTTAGTAGCCTTCCGTAGTGATTCAGCTAATTTATTAGACAGATCATCCAATTTTCGATAAGCTTCCTCTGGAGAAGTTTGTTGCGTCAACCAAGCATCCAAAAAGTCATATAAATACTGATAAATAGAAACAAGCGAATGAAAATATATATCAATGTGCATTATGAACCCACTATACCACGCCCGGAGGTCCAGATTTGCTCCATTTCGTGAAAATCATGAATTTGCTCAAATCTGGAGCTAATGATTCCGTTCACGTATACCGAACACCGTATACGTTGACCAAATATTGTGCTACATTTGAGGCTGCAAAAACGATATAGGATTCCTAATTAGAATACACATATGGGATCCTATATGAGATTATTGCATAGGATCCTATGTAATGTTCCTATGTAGTTATCCTACATGGGAATTTTACATTGCCTAATGTTGCACCTGTCAAATTTGGACTCATACTCGTTAATTTATGGTAAATATTTTATAGCACAATATTTATTAGCTTTTTTTTATATAATTTTCGTAATACGATTGATTAAAAATAATTGAGGATCGTAGATTAAGGATAAAATTTCTCAAAGCTAACGAGCCTCCATTTGATCAAATCTGGACTTTGGCGTACTGCCCCATGTAAATGACTTAAGTTTAATCATATTTTGGCATGTAGTAATGTCCCAATCTGGGCCAAACTATTCACCAAATATTATCCGAATCTGGAGCTATTCGGTTTAATGGGAAGGAAAATTATTACATATAATGAATCAAGTTACCGGCGTTAAATATTTGTAAGTTAAATCATCATTTTCCGCCAAAACATCAGCTGCTAAATCATAGTACTCGTATTTACAATACATTAATAATAAATTAGCCAATATTTCAGGTGGACATGGATCCTGCTGGAGCAGAAATTGAAGTTTAACGAAACCTTCTACAGGATTTGAATCTATATTAATGATAGCTTGATTATGTAAAGTGATTGCATCGAGTTCTTCTTCAGAACGTGGTGGCATATCAGTTAATGCTTCCTTGGCAGCTTTATCTTTAATTAATAATTAATAATATTAATATACATGTATAATTATTAAAGAAAATATGGTAAAAATTTAATTAATTTAAGTATACTATGAAACATGTTTTGAAAGTATAATAAATATAAAACATACAATTTTTTAACTGATACTCAATTGCAGCTTTCAAATTGAATGCTTGCGTCAAAGCAGTTTCATGCAATGTCAGGGTATTTCCTACACTTCGAACTTCAATCCCATCTGTTGTCATGCCTACACTTAATTCAGGATGTTCTTTTATCCCTTCTTCAATAATATCCGCTACAAATATATGTATAATTTTTTAATTCTAATAAATTTAATTATTTAAAAATTGATATTAGTATTGAGATTAATGTTGAACAGTTATAAATTTCGGTTACCAATGTACTTTGAAGATTCTGCATAGTCCTTCAATTTATAATAACAAAGTGCAACGTTGTAAGAATAATGAGGCTTAAATCCAGCAATTTGTAATGCGTTAGTGAATTTTTTCAAAGCTTCTTTGTATTTCCCTTCCTGCAAATTATACAACTGATATAAAATTTGAGAAAATCATAATATCGATACGAAATTTCAATACTCAATAATCTAGTCCCTTGTTAAAAAACTTTTGCCCCACCCCTGATGGCGAAGTTTGCACCAAAATTTTGGTGCAAAGGTATTTTTAATGCAAATGTAGCTTTAACCTAGTTCTCAGTTTGTGTAAAATAAACAATTTTTGCATAATATTTTTAACACCAAAATATAAACCAATATTCCACCAAGAAGTTTTTTTGGTACGAAATTGGTCCATTATTGGTCTTTATACGGTGTATTTGTATTTGGTTCTTCATTTGAGTAATTATTGTTCAGTTTGCACTAAATGCAGCTCCCGTAAAATCGGACTATTTCCACGAGTACACTTCTATACTTCATTCTTTGTCACGTCGTTTCATAAGTACCAAGATTAAAGGCTTATAACCGCGACATAAAAATATTGCGACGTGACGAGCTTGGCTAACTATTCATTCGCTTAACATTTCACTTATCATAAACGTCATGAGCACGCTAGATTTTTGTTCAAAGATAATAAAATTGTTACGTTTATAAAATTCAGTTGCCACGTGAATTACTATGCCACTTTGGCCCGCTTTATCTATTTTAAATTCGTTTTGAATTTTCAACACAGGAGTTTGCTATTCAACTGGTTATACTGCACTTTGAAAATTACTTACCCAAAATTTGACTAAGAACAGTGCGTCCATCTTCTCCAAGGCAGGCGCTCCGAGCATCAAATGGATTTGTGAATTGCACGAAAGCGTAACCTTTGTGCATTGATATTCCTGTAAAATTGTATATTCAACATTATACTCGATATTGAGGATAGTTATCTTATTGAATCATTAACGTAAACTATATTGAAACTAACATTTTTATATTCAATATATTAATTTAATACATTTGTCGAAAAGTGTATATGACTTTTATCTGAATTCTTAATCAAAATCAACAGTTTAATCAACTTACAAAAGTTAGGTTCATTTTTTTAGTGGATTTATTAATGTTATGAAGTCTTGAGATTGCTCTCTGCATCAGTTACTGTTATAAAGGGAAACTAACATTGAAATCCATAAATTTCGCTCATTCCCGAATATAATTTTCGCTCAATATATTCATGTAGTCAAGCCAAAATGGCAGAAGTTAACATAAGTAAGTTGTTAGCATACCAACAATGAAATAGTAAATGAGCCAAAAATGCTATTAAATCAAACGAAGGATAATTTTCTTACTCAGTGCAGAGTAACAAAAATAAAAGTTGGCGTTGAATTGATTAATTGAAAAAGTCGATAGAATGTAATAGAATTTTAAACAACTAAGAATTACGTGTCAGTCAATGCACAAACAGGGGAAAGAATTATATTCGAAGCGCGACCGTGCTCTCACTTTAACGGCCATTAATATTTGCCATCCACGTTTTTATAATGTTGTGCGACAACGGCGTACATTGTTGTGTATATCAAAATTCAAGCGAAATAATAACATGCCCGCGTAACATCAATAATTTTTGAACCCTCTTTTGCCGTAATAACGCGCTAATTTTCGAGTTTTAACATGAACCTCGCGCAACGCCATTATCCACGTACATTTGAAATAAAGTAACGTGATCGCGGCCCGTGACCTCGCCCATTCTACTTCGAATTTACGGCCGGTGTAATTATAAATCATTATGACTGTGAAAGATAAATAGTACGGTTCGGAAAGACATATAAACACCCCATTTTCACCCTTTGTACCTTTCATATTCAGCCAAATGACATTTTAATTAAGGATTTAATTAGTTTTCATTGTAAAAAGTGCAGACGTAAAGAAGTAGAAAAATGAGATGAAAATGAGAACATGGCAAAATACTGCAACCAGCAACGTAATATTCATTGAAAACAGGCGCGCTTGACCGAGGAATTGGACTTATTGTAGCAGGTGAACGCGCAGATGCATTGTACGTTGCGCGCATTGTCTTCGTGCTTTATTGGAGCGACGTAGAAAGTAAGCTGTTTATCAGTACCGGTCACAGATATGCCGCATGACGACGCAAGATCCTAGCTCCAGCTTTAAATTGCCGTTTCTAGCCGTCCATTATATCTCGGCTTAGTAAACTCGAACTTCAGATTGTTTAGCTCTTCAACAACATTTAGGCAACTCGGCATTGCAAATAAACAAACCCGTTCTTCAACTATTCACAGGGCTACCCCAAATGATATAAACCGATTATGCCGCATCACGTTGTATATGCCAACTCGATTCGCGGACGATCATACCTACAAAATTGACCGTTTTTTAAATTACGCGTCATGCGATGCTTTTGTCGCATTTAATAATCATTTTCATAATTTATACAAATAAAGTCTTTAAATATTCATCAATTTAACTTTTATATATAAGACAATATTTATTTTGTTCTGACAACAACAATGGTAGTACCGTCAACGGAATTGTTTATGTGTAAGTCTAATTTAGTTATGATAATTAAATTTTCTTGCTACGTTAACTACACTTTTTTTCTTTTTTTTCTCAGTGTGTAAAAAGAATTCTCCACTGAAAGAGAAATAACTGCAACATTTATTTATATTATATGACAATTACGGGGTGGATTGCATTTATTAGAATTGGTCCTATAGTAAATAGCGATTGATACAATATATATAAGTTACTGTATATGTTGTTTACTATATAATATAAAACACACATTCCAATAAATACCATCCATCACGTGGCTGTCTAGTATATTTTAAAGTATTATTTCTTTCAGTGTATTTAAAATTACTATACCATATAGAAGCCCAAAGACATCGTGAAATAATGAAAAACACTACTCTACCAGTATTTTTAGTCGGCTCATGTTTCGTAGGTAAAATTGTATCGTAATTTATAATAGGAATGTTTTATACTCTACAGGACGTATCATAACTTTGGTATAGCAATTTTTATAGACTGCAGAGATATCATCGAGCCTCTAGATAGTAATTTTTAGAAGTTTTTAGATATTTATATGAATTTAAATTTAATAAAACATTCTTCATTTCAGTTTTTAATAATTATATAATATTAATTAAAAAATAAACTTTACAATTTTAAATATGTATTTTTAATCAATTGTATAACAATAACAATTAAAAATTATTTTAACGATGCACAATACACATTCAATATAAATATTGTAGTTTAGAATTCATTTTTTACATTCAGTAATGTTGGCAGCATTTTTACAGATTTGTTATCATAAAAATATCTATAAAAAGTATTTTCAAAAGTTCATAAAACAATTGTACTTCATAATAATTTTCTTTATAATAACACAAATTAAATTTATATATCCAAATAATTAATTATTTGGTAATTTAGAAAAGCAAAATAATGTTACAAATTTAAAACATAACAACATTTCTCAACATAATCATAACTTTTGAGGAATCGAGATATAGCTCGTGTTGAAAATTTTCCATCCGAAATTGAATTGTGACATTGCCTGAATAATTCTTTAATCTAAATTTTGAAGAATGTAATTTACATCAAATTCTCATCAATCATAACTTTCGAACCATGGGCTGGATATTATTCAATTAGTTTGAAAGTTCATTGACGTTCATGGTGAATGGGTCACACGACACAGACAAGAGTCGGTAAGGGCGTGCGTGAATTCACGGGAAAGAATGCGACAAATTTTGCACGTAAAAAAGAGATCAATTGGATGAGTCAACACACGTGGGTAGCGCTCATTCAATATTACTCTAGCTACACAGCTTGTCACGCTGGGTTTGATAGGTTTCTAACTTGTCAGTTGATGGAAATCAATAACAAATTTCGTTAATTTACACACTGAAAAAATCATCAGTTGATTATATATATTTATAGATTGTAACTAATGAATGGACTTGGATTAATAATACAATCGGTATAATATTTGGTTCTATCTATTTTTAGCTGTTAAAACAAGTTTTCAACGCAGATATTCTGACTAGAATATTTCTTCTAGAATGAAATAAGTTTTAATTATTTGTCTGCTTGTTCGATAAATAATTTGAAATCAGAGATAATGTATGCAAAAAGTATTCTTTCATTATTTTTAAGAAGTAGGCAAAATAATATAAATGTATATAATATGTCCATAATTATAAACGCATACATTTTGAAAAGATTAATTAAAAAAAAACTGAGTTTAAAAACATATTCAATATATCAATTATTATGTAAATTTTTATTAGCAGATGAAAATGAAAGTTTAGTATATATCTTGAGGATATAAATTAGGATTTTCATTATCATCAAAGAATTTGAATATTATTAAAACTTTGATAATTCTGGTAAAACATCATATCAATTTTCTTATTAAAAAACAGTAAATATTTCAATATAGCATAGACAATTTAACTATAAATAACTTTAAAAAATTAATAAATAGATTTCAAACATAAGTTTTTCATGAAAAAATTCTTATTTGCAGTAATAATAAAGTTGTTTAATATTAACTCATACTCATTTTAAAAACATTTACCATACATTCTATTAATTACTGCATTATTAATATTTTAAATGCATTCACACTTATAATAATATAATTTATATACTATCATGAAATATCGTTCAGAAATTGCATTAAACCTCTGAAGATTATTTAGAAAATACAATTGCTTTTAATGTGAGAATCATTATCATATTTTTTTGTTTAGTTTTTGAATATAAATTAGCATGATCTTTCTTTTGTTTACAGAACCGAATGCAAGAAAGTCTCAAACTGTTCGATTCTATTTGCAACAACAAATGGTTTACGGACACGTCCATCATATTATTTTTAAACAAGAAGGATCTTTTTGAGGAAAAAATCCGCAAGTCGCCGTTGACGATTTGCTTTCCAGAATATACAGGTGGGTTTTCAATCGAAGAAAATAATTCGTTAGAGACATTCTAAATTAGAGACAATTTTTTAAAAAGTATCATTGTTGTGGATTTTATATTACAATAAGTAATATTTATTTTAATTAGATGTCCACAAAAATTATATTAATATGTATAACTTAAATTAATTTTCATTAC
>JABFQB010000230.1:0-11716 GCA_022817105.1 Pseudanteris insignis
AGTGGGAAGTTTAAAGTTGTTCTTTTTTCACGTATCTAAAGATTCTTTGAGGAAGTCCCAGTACGTTGCTAAGTATAACCTCGGATTTTAATGTGATGTAATTTAATCATAGTTTTCGAAGGAGAAATAAGTATATAATTCGTATGTATATTAACATCATATAATATAATATTGCAAAGTTTGAAAATTCTATGAATAGTGAAGTGGAGTTTAGTATTTTTGTTATAATATTAAAAATATACCATGTATATATTAATAGATACTAAATATCATTAATTTAAAACGTCGATAATCATTAATTTAAAAATTCATAACACTTGAGGCTATCTACATAGAGCACTCAAATTCACAAACATTAAAAATATTTCTATCTCGATTAGGTCAATAGTCACGTTTTTTACAGCTTGTTCGATTTCCTTTCTCAATGTATAATTATCCTAAATGATAGCATCTTAAATAGAATAAGTTGCAGTACATATTTCATTATATTACATAATTAATAAGTGTATTAACAGTATATATAACAGTATTTGTGAAATCTCAACACATAAGAACTTTGAAAGTAAACTAAAATTCATTGATTTTATAATACACACACTAGAAATTATGTATCATGGATCATACGATTTATTACTAATCGAACGAATAGGAATTCAAGTGATAAAAATGAAATGTTATACACATATATAAGATAAGAAAGTATTTAATATAAATAATTGTACCTCGCACTTTACTACAACATTCTTATCTAACTATGAGCTTCATTTAACCCCACCAAACATAATTTTAATCTTCTCAAGAGATGAATAAGTATTAGTTATTCGGTTACCTAACAAAGATTAGACGAGAGCTTGTCATTCCGTGTTATACATATAATTTATCAAAATATAACTCTTGTTATTTCATTCTAGTTTTCTAAGTGATAAAATATAACGTTAGCTTCGGCGTTTTGAAAGAGTACAGCACACATAAGAAATTCTAATGTTTGATTACAACAATTTTACGATTTTATTAAAATCTATTGGATGAAATAAATTTCCAAGTACTATCTAACAAGATATCGATAAACCGGTTCTACTGTTCCATCCGCGTACCTTTCACTTATTACTTTGATTTTAAAGAATATGTCGTACAATTTCGCGTAAGCAAAAAAAGTAGTATACTAAGTTTTATATGCGGCTACAAGTGCATGAGAATTTGCAATATATTATTCAGTTGGAAAATATTTTGCTTTTTTGGTTTTTGAAAAATAGTTATTGTTTCAAAGATATGAATAGATTATCGTAGAAAGTGTTTGAAAAACGTTACGTTTGGTTCGAATAAAGCGAAGGATAACAATCAGACAAAACAATGCAGTGCGACGATCATTGTTCCGTGTCATTGACAAGTTTCGCTAACTTAGCGAGTGCAAGTGCCATCAGTGAACAGTATTTTATCGAATTTGTTAATGTTCATTATAGTATACCCCATTATAAAGGTGAGTCACAATCGTAACTCTAAGATAAAATACATTGGAAAAATGTGTTATGTATAAAGTATGTATATAATAAAAATATGTAAAAAATAGATTTTACACTTAACATCAAATGAAAATTGTATGTCGATTTATTCATATTGGTATGACCGTTAATTGAACATAAGCTTAACCTGATAAAGTATTCTGCATAAATTAACAAATGTAACAATTCAATTTCAGTTTAGACGAATTTACTTTTATAAATAAACAGACCATTCAATCGCTCAATTATTTCTATTAATTTAAATTTATGTGATTCATTAACTACAAATTAATAAACAAATGATTTTTTCTAATTACCCGGGGAGATAATTTTTTTAAAATTTTACTACGTCCACACGGAGAAACTCCGAAGTAATTATTCGAACTACATTTACATCGAATAAACTGTTTTTAGTTCCTCAATAAATATGTAATACTATTTACACAATTTTTTAAGTTCCGTCAAAACATTAGTAGATTATATAGAATTGTTAAATTTACTTAAATAATTTTGGTTGTTAGCTCGCAAAAGAAGAGAAATATTGCTGGAGTGACAATGAAAATATTTTTAAGACCTTGAAACTTGAACGTTTTCCAAATTTTTCTTGAAAAAAAGCGGATACTTTGGAAAATCCCAATCCTAGAGCGTTAGGGATTTTTTTAATTCTGTGTGTAGGCTACATTATTTTTATAAAATTTACTTAAAAGTGGTTTTATGATAATTAAGCTATGACATTTTTATCTGGAACAACTGAAATATCTCACAATTAATCGTATATAAATCCGCTATGTTATTTAATTTTGTGATAATTTCTCTAGAGTTCTATCCGTATATTAGCATTTTCGCTACAACGATCACATCGTAAAGAAAATACTTTGTTCCTTAAAGTATTACTAAATATAGTAAAATCTTAACCATACTTCTCTCAGGGTATGCAGAAATTTATAAACATAAAAAATGTTTTTTAAAAGATGTAAGATGTTACTAATATTCATGCATCTAAATTGCATTTAGCACTAATAATAATATATAGCTCAAATACTAATTTAATCAAAATTGTTACCATGTTAAATGCTTTACATATAATTTTGAATTTTTCTAAATGCATTATTTTTCCCAGCATAGAATTAGAATAGAGAAAGTGTTTATTTATTATTTAATAAAGAAGAGAATAAAATCTTAGCATTTTAACGCATTAAATGTTAAACTAATTAAATAATTAACAATTTATTGAAAATATGCGTTTACAGATCTATTAATCTATTGTGACGATTCTATAAGCGCAGTAATATTGTATGTCTGCTATTTTAAAACATCATAAAAATAATTTAGCAATAATATTTAATGATTTTAGATGTGGAAAATCTTTATTCTAATTATAAAAAGCGTTCATTTTACAAATATGCTTTTTAAAATATTGTTCCAATATTCCAACGGCGGACATAACGGGGCTTTTTGAATTACTGGAAAAACTTTGATGTTACTACACTGAAAAATTGTGGATGCTACTGTCGCGCCGCTAGAAGTTCAGTGGCCGCTACATAAACTGCTAGACAGCTGAGTTACCGAAGCGGCGCGGCAACTGTCTCCGACTTTTAGTTAAGTCACATACCCCTATGAGCGGGGCAGCCACTGCACCGCACTGAATGACAAGAATATTAAAATGTTCTTGGAATGTTAAACATTCATTAAATTTAATAAACTCACAGTATATCAGACAAAATATTTAAATAACATTGATATAATGTATAAATTATTATTTTCCAAAATCAAGATGTAAAGAACAACGACAATTAATGATAAAAATATTCTTTGTAAACATGCGAAATTCGCGAAAACAAAATACAATAGTTTAAGGCCCTAGAAATAGTTCCATTTTATCTTTATTGTAAATTTTTAAAATTCTACCAGGAATATTATGAAGATATATTTCTATAAATAATATTCAAATATTCCATGAAGGTTAATTTAATAATTTGTAGTCGTACAATTTATATTTTTCTACATTAGTTTTATATAACTTTAATTATTAATTAAGAAAAAACGCTAATTTGGAATAAAAATATTATTTGAAAGCGGACATAAAATATTCAAGGATTATTATTTGCTGATAGGGTAATAATCTTAAAAAGTTAATTATAATTAATATTGGATTCAATAAAATCAAATGTACGTTTAAAAATTTTAATAATTTATTAATTTGTTTTCCCATTAAATATATGTTATTTAAAAATTCATTGAAACCTATTAACATTTGACAAATTATATAATGTAATGTAAGAACAATTTTATAACACACACACCTTATATTTTGTTGAAAAAGATAAGTTTTTTAAAAACAACAATTTAATACAAATTTATTGTACAAAAAATTTATATTAATTAAATAAAGAAATAAAAAAATTTTTTTCTTATTTTATATCAATTATTTTTATTAGTTTTATAAAGCAAATTGCGTTATCATATAATGTACATTTTGTTTTTTAATAGATGTGACTACTGGCATTATAGGTAAAGCATCCGCATTTATCAATCTATCACCTTCAAAATTTCTTTGCACAATATAAGCATTGGTATGCTCATCAAAGTACAGTTCCATATAAATTTTCATGAAAAATTGTACGGTCTTCTTTAATTGTGTTTTTTTATCGTTTCCTTCTTCATCATTAACAGCCTCTAACTGGTGTTTTATTTTCACAATTTCGCCAAATTGAACTTCTTCATCTCCCATATTAACGACAAAATATTGTCCAACTTTATACATAATTCCATCCAACACTATCCACGTAGAATGGTCGTTAGCATTACCACATAGGTTTTCAGAACAAAAGTTTGATTGATTTTCTTGTGTTAAGGATTGTACAACGTGGCAAAAGTTCAAAGGTTCTTTTATAGCTATGGATTTTAATGGATTTTTTTTACTACTACTTGCTTGAAAAATAGCCTTGATGTTTCTATGTCGAGATTCATATCTCATACTCTGAAAATGAACGCATGGTCCGAATAATTCTAACACATCAGGATAATGAGTCAAGAAATGGAATTTCGGCTTCAATTTTTCAGTAAATTCTAAATACATAGAATTCAAATTTCGAATATATATACGTAATTTTTGTAAGTAATCAATTTCATACTGTGGAGACAGAAGAATATCTATAATTTTTTGTAGAAAAATAAACATCTTCCAATGTTTGTCGTCACGCGGAATTAGATCTCCAATCATTACACCTAAATATCGTACTAAACACAATATTTCTGAAGCTGAAAATTTAAGGTTTAATTTGTCTTTCAACCGATTTTTCATGATCAACGGAGGTTTGTTTGAATCTGCTTCACTTTACGGGAAATGTTGTACGATTTGATTGAGTTTTTCGAGAGTAAAGTAGCCTTTAACGAATATGATATTATATAAAACTACTCGTAAAGCATAAACGCTTTCGCCCTTAAAAATAGCATGCATTAGAACAACTGTTTGGTTCGTTGTTATATGAAAATTCGTTATTTCATTAAAAATGTATGCTTCTTTAATTCCTGTCTCACGGGTATTCGCTGATTCAACATCTTCCTCATAACGTTTTTATCATAAGTTTTGATTTATCTGCCATACATAATTTTGCACATTCCTGAGCGTTTTTTTTACAAATCCTGCAATATATGTTCGCTTTGAAGCTCTCTACAAATCCACATATAGAATTTAAACCTAAATTATCTCCTAATAAAAGTACAAGTTGAAATTTAACAACAATAGGAACATTTTCGATTGTAAGATTGATGCCTTCTTCCTGGAGCAATTTTAATTCTTTAACTAATTCCGCAAGAATATATTCGTTTTTAGCATTCTTCGTATCTTGAATGCGTATAATATAGGAAAAAATGATACTACTGATACGCGACGCTATGTTCGGAGGAAGACATCTATTGATGAATACACCATTCTATACTTGTTTACACCAGCGTGACTTCCCAAAGCATTTCCCACTTCAATTTCGTCATAATATACATACAATCGGAGTACGCAAGGTTGTTTTAACTTATTCGAAATATTATTCAACCAGAATTTCGCTTGCGTTATATTGGAAACAATAATGCTTTGTTTTGATAATTTTGTCATACATTCTTCTATTTTGCGAAATAGACCTGGTATTTCCAAAAACAATTTTAATGAGTATGTTAATGGCACTCTATAACCGTATATTGGTTTTTGAACGATTTCAGATTTATTATCAATTGATGTTTTAACTCAAAAACTAGTTACTTAAAATTCTTCAGTCATGCGAAATTCTTTTTTTTGTAGCAAATTAAATCTCTTGGACTCTGTTATGACTTTTTCAAACTTTTCCATGAAATTTAAACTTATCTTTGACTTTTACGATCTTTCTTGACGAGTTTGACTATTTTGAATTACATTTAAAACCTCTTTTTGTAAAGAAGAAAGCAGTATATTTTTTGTGAGATTTGCAAAAAAAATAATTATCTTATCCACTATATTTCTGGTAAGATGAGGATCTGCAATAACATAAGAAAAAAATTAATGATACTGTTTAATAAAGGTAACATATCCATCTTAGAATTTATTGATTTTTTGAAGGTAAATTATATTTAACTTATTAATATAATCAAGTCAGAATGGTATTATTATAATTGTCAATTTTTTCAATAAATTTTAATACTGCTGTATATTTTTTCGGTATGAATGCGCAACATTTACTAGAATTTGAATTATAAACCCGAAAATGAAATAACTGCCAAACATAGTCGCAGATCGTTGACCAGCAATGCAAGGAAACAGAAACTTTAAAGCATGTTTCAAATGCTTTCAATACATCATTATATTCGTAGTTGTCATTATTGACAACAACATATGTCCTTAAAATATTGTTCAAATTTCCGCAGAAGACAATATAGGGATGCACC
This sequence comes from Pseudanteris insignis, assembly GCA_022817105.1. Taxonomy (NCBI): domain Eukaryota; kingdom Metazoa; phylum Arthropoda; class Insecta; order Hymenoptera; family Scelionidae; genus Pseudanteris; species Pseudanteris insignis. The sequence continues at coordinate 6,414 of JABFQB010000230.1, forward strand.
TTTTGATTTAATGTTTGCAGTCTGTTCTCGAAGTTTTTTTTACATTTCTATAATTCAGCCTCAGTCTAAACAAAGAAATAAATTCACGTCAATTATACTTAGAAAATGAATAATAAAATTGAATTTTAATCAAAATTAAATCTAGCAAAAATATTCTCTAGATAATCGGAACATTTCAACTAAAAGTAAAAACTTAACATTTACCTGAATCTGTTGTATAAAATGACTTGCAATTTCAACTTTTTTAATCGTCTCCACTTGGTTATTTTTGGTTTTCTTTATTACTTTTTGGACTGTTATTAGCAGTGGCAAAAGCAATAAAGCTGCCACATTTTTTGAATCTGAAATATTACAAAAGTATATGGTTAATTCATTAATACAAAAGTAAAAATTAAAAAGTAAGTTATCTGTGTATACAGAAGTGTTTATTATAACAAAAACAATCATCAATGAAGGACTGGTGACTATTCATAGTAGCAGATGTTCATATATCAATTGGTATATTCAGCCTGATATTTCTTACTTGTATCAGTAATGAATTTCTCATTCGTTGTAAAACATGCCTAGATCTCGATAACCGAAGATCTGGAAGATTTTTCAACCTTAATAATGGATTCAGATATATCCAAGGCCACACTGATGATAAAGTAACATCAAAATTGTCAAATACTTTTTGAGATATTGTTCCTTTTGTGACAAGACTCATAAAAATATTTTGAGTGAAATATATTGATTTTTTTTATTGAAAATCTAATTCTAGCTGCAAATATAATATTTAAATATTTCAATTACATAGATTATTTATTTAGTAATTTTGAAACATTTATGACGTCATCCATAATAAAAAAAATTATGTCATACCAATGCGATTCCGATGGGTTGTTTTAAACAAACGAATTTATTTAAATACGATTCATATCGTATCGTTATTTTACCATTAACATCTGAACCAATATTTCCGATCTCTTAGAATATGATGCCTGCCAGTCATTCGAAACTGTGGCAATATCGTATTTAGTAGAATCTGGATCAATTAAACTCTGTAATGTTTGAGTCGTAATAGCTGCAATAAGATATACAAATAACTTTTGTTATTTATGACTCTTAGAATTTGTCATTTTTAATATTAAAATTTAGCGTAAAAATATAATTATAATGATTTATAGAGAAGACATTTAATATTTGCACAATTTAGTGCCAATTAACGAAATGGTTCATACAGAAAAACATGATATTAAAAAGTACATTTTGGTAAGTACCTGGTATATTAGGGCCAGTGCTTTTAACATTAAATGCCAAATCGCGAAATAAGAGACCAGCTCTCATCAAGTCTTTTCTAGTAGTTTTGTAGGTATTGTACAAGCAACCTCTACTTCGAATGTGGTTACCCAATTATCTTCTCGATTTACGAGAGTCGGGAATAGTTCCAACAATTGACTTTTAATGTCGAGAAAATCTTCGTTGATTATCCTGCAAAATTATTACATTGTAACCAGCTTTACAGATAAATTTAATTTAAATATCAAACATGTATTTCTTTGCCAATTTATATTTTGTATTATAATAATGTTTGTAAAATCATTATATATCAGCATGGAGAAAAGTATATGACTTTGATATACGTGAATTTGTTTTATTTTCAAGCTTCTTAAACAAAGAAAGTTCAATATTAAATTATAAAATAATACACTAAACATAGAGTGTTTATTAACAAAGAAGTGATTATGTATCTTCTAGTCAATAACATATTTAAAATATATGAACAGATATTACCTGAATATACACATTTTATATAATAATTTCTTAATTAAAAAACTCTGATTATTAACGTTTTTTAAGAAAACTATCATAATGAATGTATTTTTAAAACATCCATACTTTATTAATTTTTGAAAATTTAAAACTTACTTGTAATGAATTGAGTCCCTTTTTATTAGGTTTTATAATAAAATTTTTCAATTTTTTTCTTAAAGAAATTTTGAATTCTTGTAAGTACCTAAAATAATTTTGCCGTCCAAATCTTCTTTCAAATTAAAATATTAGGCGTTACGCACGAAAATGAAGTTTTCTGGAAATATTTTTTAAAAGGAATTAGAATATTATTTTATTTTATTGATGAAACCACAGATCATACTTAAATTACTTGATTCAAATCATCAAAACTGTAAACAGTATACATTCATTCACACAAATATTTTACGAATACAAAAATAAAGTTTATTTTAAATTAATAATGGTAACATTTGTATAAAAAGTAAATATTCAAAAACACCTGGGATATTAGGGTGACTCGAGTCAAAAGGATCAAGATTTTCAATGACAGAATAGTTAACATTATCAGCAGGATATACTGCAGTTTCTTCTGCAGAAACGTTGACGTCCATTATTTTGATTGGAATTTTTTTGTCACAATATTGACAGCAAACAAATTAATAAGGGTAATGAAATTATGCTTCATAAATTCAGAAATTGTTTCAACACTAATATAATTTAAATCATGCTTGTTAACAATATCTATAAAAAAACAAGAATTTAGTTATACATAACTGCCAAACAATAATGTAATGGTATAATATTTAAATTGAAGAGTGTATCCAAAGTATACCCAGAGAAAATATTTAACAGTTTTCATTATTTTATATGTAATAAATTTGATTTGTCGTAACTTAATTATATATTTACGGCGGAGACAAATAAATATATTAATTGGAATAACTAAACAATTTATTTGCAGTGCTCAGTTATTGAATTCAAATTAGTATTTATTTAATTTTGAGGTTAAAAATGGCCATTCTGTGTTAATAAATAATTTGATTATGCCACTAATTTTTTCTGAGTATATACCATACCAATATTAGTAATTTGTTAGTATATGTTATAGTAAATTCTAAAACATGTTAAATAATTATACCAATACATTTCATACCCATTACAGATATCTGACTCGACTTTACATATTAAATTGCAATTTACAAATATCTCGTTTTTTGAACTATGAATCCAAATATTAAAATTAATACAATACCACAAAATAGTATAGGCTAAGTGTGTTTATCATATTATGAATAATGCTTATCTTAAAAAACTTTAAACACTCAATTTTATAAACTTTTTATCAACTCTTATTTGTTTTCGATAACAAATTTTGTTAAAAATATGTAAATAAGAGAACTAGAGGAAACACAACGCTCGACCACGTGTAGGTAGGGATGCAACCGCAGTACAAAAAATCTTTCAGTGTAGATGTTACCTTTAAGATCGCTACAAATAGTTGGAACAAACCAAACTTTATAATGGTTTATACTTGCTGTGGACATTTTATTAAAAGAGTTCAAAAAAACGTTGAAAAAATAACGACTAATGTGGATCTCATAACTTTTGTGCTCACAGGGATGAAACTCATTGTATTATGTGCCACAATAGAAGAAGCCCAGTGCGTGTTTGAAAATTTGATGACTGGATTATTAACAAGAGAAGAAAATTTAGGTTCAGTAGTCGTCGGATGGATGAACGTGAAAGCCGACGGAAAGAAACTTTCCATTACAAACGACGATATCATCTCTGCAGAAGAACTTGTAAACAGTGATTCACTGCAAAAACCAGCAAATTATTCACAGTCGCTTTTTTTTAAATGTTTCGATGCAAAGCTGGCTAAAATTAAATGTCAAATTATGTATGAACAGGAAACAGGAGAACACATTAATCAAAACACTTACTTTTGCCCAGAAATAGCTGTAATGTTAATGAAAACCTTTTTCCCATATTTATCAATGTAGTCAGCAGTAACGGTCAGACATCGAATTCCAGATTTTGATAGGCAAAGTAATGCTACAGTAGAAGGTTTTTTTAAAACAATAAAATATCAAACATTAAGAAGCAAGAAAAATATACAAATCGGTCGATTTATCCAAAATTTGCGTGAACATTCATTCAGAACAATCGCTGCAATGGACTTAGGAATAGAAATAAAGACAAAAAGAAGAAGCACGAAACGAAGACACCAGTTAAAAAATATGGAAACAAGAAGAAAGTACGATGCCAAGAAGACGAAGCATTTGATAGAGATTTGAAAGAAGAGTGGAGTAGACGATCCAATGAAAAGGTAAAATATACTGGATTATCTCTTGCAAATATCGCTTTCAATTTAAAAACTAATGAAAGTAATGAACACAAAAAAGTGAATAGTGACGATGTAAAGTCGGAGAGTTATTTTACAAGAAATAATTCAAGAACAATGTACTTTATATCGGTTCCCCAAAGTGATAAATCCATACATTCTCGTGCATTAACAAACGGTTTGTTCCTAGATAGTGAATATTATATGAAAACACGGGATGATTACATGACACTAGGAAGGTATCACTGAAGAGATCCAGATATTCCGATTGTTGGCGAAGTACAAATCAATGTAAGAAGCGGCGATTACAAAACACTTGAAGGTAAAAATTGGCTTGACATTATTTTAATTGATGCATTCGTAGTATGCAATATGGATAGGTGGTATAAAAAAATATTATTCATACCATCATCAATGAGCAATAAAATATTTATTCCAAAATATATGATTAGTAAAGATTTGGCATCAATATAACCGGTTGATCGAACAAACAGAGAAAAAAACATTGTGATAATGCTATACCTATACAAAGCACATTTTAGGTTGATTATCATAGATATAGATAGAGAAACAATCATTTACATGGATCCAATGAAAGAAGCAACAGATGCAGAAAGAAGCATTCAACGTGTCCAAAAAATTATCGAAGACAGCAACGACAAAACATTTTTCGGAAAGTTAAAAAACATAAGATGGAATGTTGAGAAATACGGAAAGAAACGTCCATACCAAGTTGATATGGTTGTGGGTTATTTGTAATTCATTTCATCGAATGTATTGGACACAGATCAACAATGAATCCCAACTTCAAGGCAGAACAAAAGCGTGAAGAACTTTTTTGATAGTTACGACTTATAAGTTCTTACTTGGGGATACCGTATCGTTAATCTAACAGATCGGCTGATAAGTCCCAAGACTAAGTAAATACAATAGACAATAGTTGCCTTCGAGGGCGATACAGCGATTATAGCGATCTTCTAATTTTTCGATGCCACTTTTATAGTACTCTTTCGTTTTATCCGCAAAATAGGCCTCTGTTTCGGCGATTACTATATCATTGTCCTTAAATTTCTTGCCAGCGAGCATTCTCTTCAGGTCTGCAAACAGGAAATAGTCGCTGGGGGCCAGAATACGGTGGATGGGGAAGCAATTCGTAGCCCAATTCATTCAATTTGGCCATTGTTTT
>JABFQB010000231.1:0-11723 GCA_022817105.1 Pseudanteris insignis
TCTTTTTTCAGTGTATAACCATATATTTTGTTTTCGTAACTAAATTTTACAATACTTTAAATTATTTAAATTTAATGCTTCAAAATTTAAGAAATTAATTTAGCCAAAAAATTAGTTATGATAACTAAATTACACTTGACATCAAAAATTTCGTTGGCGGTATTAAAATTATTATTGTCATAACAAAAGTATCGTACGGTACCCAGTAAAAACATAGTTGTCTGAACAAAATAAATATCGTCAAGTTCTTTTTTGTCACCGCGACCAAATTTTTCTGTCTGTGTAGTAAGAACTCATTAGACTATTGAAACATGTTTAAAATAATCAAACTAATATAATATGATAAATAAACATTTTTTGGATATTTAGACGCTGAAATTTTCTTCGCATGAAATTTTTGTTGTCACGACCAAATATTTTTCTGAATGTTATTATTCTTGGAATATCGTAAAAATGTGAAAAAAATTGCCAACAAGTCATAATAGTAACATCTAAATTATTTTCGATGTTTTTCAGCTTTCGTACAGAGATCAGGCTATTTTGATTGAAGAATCGTGGAGCGAGCTATTTGTCTTAACAGCTGCTCAATGGAATTTCCCAGTTGAAGAGGCTACTCTGATACCAGCGGATTTTGCGACAGATCGAAAACAAATACTTCTTGAAGAGGCAAGGAGACTGAGAGAACTGCTGGCGAGATGTGCAATGCTTAGACTGGACCACTCGGAATACGCATGCTTGAAAGCAATTGTTCTATTTAAAGGAGGTTAATTCAACAAATTACTTAAGGAATAATAAGTTGAGATTGTAAATTATAATCGAAAATAATTTGATAATAATAATAAAAAGAAATATAATTTTCTTAAACTTGATAAAAAATGTTTAATAACTGAAAACGTAACAAATGTAGGCGGTATTGGTCTGAGAATCCTATAAGTTGGCTTAGGGTTGGCAAAGGGTTGGCAAAGGGTTGGCCATTGATAAGTTTAATATTAGATTAAAATTGACTATATATTTTGGCTATATATTTTCTGGCCATTGGCCGAGGGTTGGTCATCGATTGTTTGGAGTTTGGCTTATCTTTGGTTTGGGTTTTGTTATTGATTGGCTGACGGTCGGCAGACAGTTCGTAAGATGGCCATCGATTGCTTAAGGGCTGGCTGAGGGTTAGTTCTCGATTGAGTGACGATTGGCAATAGATTTAAAGATGTTTGGCTATGAATCAGCTGACAGTTAGTCTAGGGTTGGCTGAAGGTCGGCTGAGAATTGGCCATTGATAAAATATATCAGTTGACGGTTGGCTATTAATTGGCTGACAGTTGTCCATGCGTTTGCCAATGGTTAGTTAAGGATTGACTGAGGGTTAGTTTTCGATTGGCTGACGATTGAAAAATGTTTGCTTTGAATCGGCTGATAGTTAGTTTAGGGTTGGCCAACGATTGGCTCAAGGTTGGCTGAGAATTGGCTATTATTTATTGATGATTCGCTCACAATTGATTGAAAGTTGGCTATGCGTTGGCTCACAATCAGCTACGGGTACGCTAATTTTTTACTAACAGCTCATTAAAGAATTGGTTTGAGGTTAGCTGACAAAGTCTGCGGGTTGGCGCAGTCTCAACGAACAGTTAATGGTTTGTTAAAATGTAATGCCGATAACTTCCAAACGAAGGATCATTCATTGGCCAACGGTTGGCCCAGTGCTGGCACAACTTATATAATCTATCGCTGCATCCCAATGTCAAGTCAAAAGACAGACTAATAATCATACATTTTTCTAATTACCACCCCAGTACTGGGACACAGATATATGCCAACCGTTTGCCAATCCCTAAGACCTTAACCCAATATCGTCTAAACGTATACTGAATATTACTGATTGTATATTTTTCTTAATAAAATAATAATCAATGGATTCAAATCGAAAAAAAAAAAATCTTTTCGATTCGAAAATCCGAACGAAAATTTTAAAAAACGTTACGATTATTTTAACATTATTTCAGAATGCCGTGGATTATGCGAAGTCGGCCGAGTGCTAGCGTTGCAAGAGCAAACTGTTGCACTACTGAGTGACCGTGGCGCGACGAGGGTTGGCCAGTTACTGCTTTTGCTGCCACCCGCTCGTGCCCTCTGCAGAAACACGTTGAAAGAACTTTTGTTCAAACCCACCGTAGGTGATGTCAGCATTGAAAGACTGCTAGAGGACATGGTCATGTCGTCAATGATAACCTAATGTACAACTGATTAGAATCCGTTGTCGAGTTTACTCTGTCAGAATGAAATGTGCAAATGTTTCAAAATTAGTCATTGATTAAAAGAAAAAAATATAATGACATGATGAATTTTTACTTAATATATATTGAGCGGTACGATCAATAGAAGGTTATGTAAACAAGATTATTTGAGTAACAACAACGACCTCTATTTTTAGGTTTTTCACGACAACGATGATGTTTATTATTACATTGTGAACCATAGAGGAATTTTTTAAAAAATAAATAAAATAGTGCTTTTGTAACTGATCAATTGGAAGATATTTCAGTTGTTCCTGATAAACGTAATCTTGATAAAAAAAGTAACCAAATTCAAATCGTAATAATAACAAAGTTAGAAAAATAGTACAGGTTAAACAGAATTCAAAAAAACGCTAACGCTTGAGGATTGGGATTTCCCAAAGTCTCTGCTCCTTTGTTTTAAAATAAAAATTTGAAAAATTCTTCACTGAGAAAAAAGTTATAATAAAAATTATTATTCTTTTATCACTTGCATGATATCGTCACTTGTATGTAGAAAATTATTGAACCAGTGCCAAAAATAAATGAATTTTTTAAAAATGTCTTCATACTTGAAATTTAACGATAATGTATTTTTTCTTCATCTTATTATTATTATTGAATGAAATAATATAATAAAGGAAATTAATTAGTAAATTCATTGGTAATTAAAATTGTCAGTAAAGAAAAAGTAATTTTAGCAGCAAGTTTTTTTTTATCAACATTTTTATTTAGAAATAGATTGTAATAACTGACGTGAATGAAATGTAAAGTTCGAAACATAATTAATTATGTGATTATTATGTTATGTATTAGTATTCATATGATGATTTAATAATTTTTGAAAAATATGTGATTATTAAGTAGATAAATTAGATTTGAATTTAACTAATTATGTAATTGTATAGCATGCTAAAAATGTATTAAGAATAGATATGCAATATTAGAACATAATACATATGGCACGCAACTTTTTCTTTCTTGTCTCAAGAAACAAGCATTTTATAGTACAAATTTTTATTTTTAATTGGACACGAAACTCATATTCTACAAATATCCAACATTTTTGTACGAAACCGTTAATTTCTAAGACTATACAAAGTAGCCGCACGGTCAGAGTGGAGTCACCAGGCATAGACATCTCGGAGTTCGAATCTCCGTGAGGGAATATTTTTTATTGGTAAAAACAGTTTCGGCCGTATCATAATAAGTAAAACGCAATACGTTGTAATAAAAAAAATAAATATGGTATCGTTACACGGAAAGAAAAATTATGTAAACAAATTACTGAAATAAACAGTGGTGAAAAGACAAATGCGAATTTCACGAAACTTCACTGATGTTTTGAATGAAAATTCTTCTATACTTTTATTTCTTGTATATTTTACGAAATATCTGGAATTATTTTTGAAAAGTTTACTAAATTATGGTATTTTTCCTTATTATTTCCTAAAAAAAGTTTAGTAATTTTTACAGCCTTTTTCTTAATATTTATTGTAATTTTTCTCTGCGTTTAGAATTTTCTTAATTTTTTATTATTGAATACATATAATAATATATATAATTCTTGAGTCAAAACGTAAATTTTGAGTGTATGACAAATATTTTATAAATATTAAATTTGTATTCATCAAAAATATGTCACTGATCAAAGCTCTACCATAAATTTCAATAGTAGATCTTATAATTTTTTTTTAGTGTATAAATACATTTGGTCGAATCTTAAAAAATCATATACATATTTTCTTGATAGTAATATTCTCAATGAGTATATGTCAGACTGTCGCATGTTTCGCGAATGATAAAGTCGATGCTGAGATTACCGACGCACGATAAACTATTTTGGTTGTTGACTGAAGTTAAATTTATGCAATTTAAATGCGATATTAAATGAGAATTGACTGTACAACTATTGTTATTTATAAATAATAAACATTTTGTAAATATTATCATTAATATTTACAAATAGAATTTCCGATTTATCGTACGTCGGTAATGTTCTGGAATTCAGTTTCTGTAAATATAATCATAATCATATTAGACATTGCATAACTAAATGTTATCTTGCTTTGTCATTTATTTTTTAATTTAGGAATATTTATGCCAGTTATTTATAACATGTGTAATATATTTCCATGAATTGCTATAAAATAAATTTACATCTTGAATAATATAAAATTAATTTGCGATTTTCCAAAATCTACATATTAGTCAGATAATGATAATTAATGGTTTAATTTAACTAGTATTAATACAAGATTTCCATAATTATTTGATAATCAAAAACAAATTTTAATAATGTTAAACAGGTTGCACCTGGAATAGAATCAAGATTCGGTGGACCAATACCAGCATCGGACGGAAATGTACGTGAAGTATTTAGCAGTTCCAGTTCCGGGGATTTTGTTGATTCCAGTGGGCAACATAAAACATTCAAGAGCTCAACCACAGGGGTGAATAAAAATGGAGAGTGGACAGTACGCACCGTACATTTCCCTTAAAATGAATATTAAACGCAATCTACTGGCTCCAACAGTGGCGAAAAAAAAATTCGATGAATGACAAACATGCTTGTAAATATTGAGTAGCGTATTGAAAAAATACGCTATAACAGTGTTGAGTTATCGGGATATAATGCTTTATAAGAATGATAGTGATATAGTTGTAGACAAGATAATATTCTGTAACTAATTTTATTGCGGGTAATTTTAAGTAATCCAGTTTTAAAAATCAATAATTTGAAAAATTGTTCTAAATAACAGAGAATTAGAATTTCTTAAAAGTTATTCTTTAACAATTTTTCGAATGATGTCAATGTTTTGACTTTGTATGGTGAAAAAATATGGTATTGAATAAATTCAATGATAAAGAAGCACATATATACTGGTGTAAAAAGAGGAATAAAGATAAAAATAAATCAAAGCAGTACGATCAAAAATAAGTAAAAAGTTCAACTACTAATCTTATTTTAAAGTCAACTAATTGTTTAACAAAGGACATTAATCAAAAGTTTGAAATATTGTTTCTAAATGTGATGTTAGAAATCAACTAATTTATATTTAAGTATAATGTATTGTAAATTAACTGTCATATTATTCATGAATATTAAATGAATAATTTAAATTTATTTATTATAATATTTTTAAAAATTGTTGAATAAAAATATTATGCGTTTATAACAATGTACTAAGTCAAATAAATTTTATAATACTCTGATAACCTGTCTTCTATTCATACAACTGATATGTCATAAATTATAAATAACTTTTAATTATTTATAGATATACAATATTTAAATACTTTCAGTCATTGCTGATATATTTAGAAGTAACTCAAAAAAATAAGAGATCAAATTTTTTCAACGTTGAATTCACTAGAAATTGTATTCATGAAGTACAATTTATGCTTCGCCATTACCATATGTCTTCGAAAATTAATTCGTTTCATCGACCATACGTGAATAAATGATGTTAACCCCATTTAATGCCTGCAGCATGATAGTAATAAATATCAGAGCGATTTTCATGCATAACGTGGAGTTATAAAGCACTGAATATCCAGAATCTTCTACGAACGATATTATCGAAGCGTCTCAGATATATAGTTGATGGCATAGCTAGTTGAAAATGCACCCTCCAACTCGTGATTGCCGACTAAAAGACAAACTGTCATAAACTATTAATGCGTAAAGCTCTAAAAAAGTTTGGTAATTATTTGAAGTTATAGCTAGGAAATTCAATTAACATAATATTATACAAATCATTAGCATATCATTAGTTTTTTGTTGAAGCAAAGCAATGTGAATAATTAAAATAATAAACAATTAATACATCATTAAATAATTAAATTTTAAAATCAGAAATACTTTTATCATAATTTATGCTTTAATTAATTTCAATAAAAATTTGTTAATTACGTTAATAATAATATAATAAATCTTCCTTTAGTGTTTATTCGTGAAATATGACTTTTTTGATTCATGCGATCAACTACCGTTTAAGTTGACATTTGTCATTAATCTAAATGTTTACCTAAATGTAAAACTTCTTTCTCAATGTCAAGATTTGAGACATTTGTTATTAGATACCAGGCATTCCCTATCATTTTTCATTTTAACTAAGACCTCTCCCGTGAGCCATTAATTTTGTCAAGTGGCGGGCCAGAGTCTCGACGAATCGCTGTTTGCGTTTACGCATGACGTATTTCATGATTTGACGAACGGTTTCGGAGAAAGTGCAGATTTCTCAGCTTACATTTTGCTTTCTTTATGCATATCCTCGAGTGCACGCTGCACAAACACCAAACTTTAAATCACTTGGGCTTAGCTAGCATCGAAAACTTTGAGATTTATTGAATTCGTGTTTCCGCTGAGCACGAGGATGATGAATGCGAAACATAACACAACTCCCCTTCAAAGTAGGATAAAAATTATTTATTAAGCTCATTTAATACACGCATTTTCTCACGCTTACAAGCTTATTTACAATGTTGTTTGATAATACACAGCTCTGTTTCAGCCTTATGACATTACTCTGCTGTTAACGATATATTTCATTTTCAAAATAACACGAATGAAGCTCATTTTTTAGGGATTTATTTTTGGAATTATAGATATTACACATTGCCAAATAAGTGTATATATATCTTTGTTAGTACCATACCCATTATATAAAATTTTGATTATAAGTTATTAGTCATAATTTGTTTAGACGCTCTAAAAATTATATTTTTTATCAAAAAAAATCAAACTCTTTAACTTAATTAAATAAAAAAAAAGAAAATACAGGTTAAAAATGGCTGAGACTTTATACAATCAAATCTTTGTACAAATAATATGAAACAATTGGCACAATAGAATCGAACTAATCAGTGGAATTCAAGATTCCAGAACAAAAATAATAAAATCAATCTGATGGCTAATTGAATATCCATTATCACGTAATATCGCTTATGAAAAGCACAAATTTTTCATGTGCTCTCACGTACAATAACAATCAACTTTGTAAAAGATAATTAAATTTGTTCGTTATAACAGTTATTTCACAACAGTTAGTAGCTCGACAATCGAAGCCGTCTCATAGTTTATAAATACATTTATGTGCGCATATCACATATAATTCTTCACTTAATAATAATATCTCTTTTTCTATAAAATAAGAATCAAATTCGATTGAATTTCGTTAATATTTTAACAATGTTTTAACTACAGAAGTTAACTTATTAGTCAACTTATATGATTCGTTTGCTTCACTGTAGTAAAACTTATATTAATTACACCGATTCACGTACATCTCAAACAACTTAAATACTTAATTACCGAAGAATGCGTTCACTGAGATCGGATTTGCAAGACTCATTGATTTTTCAATTAAGATGTCAATTGTGAAAGTATTATTATTATAATACTTTCAACTCAACTTAGTTGACTTATTATTTGAAAATTGTCAAAAAAAAAAACCAATTCGTCGTGCAATTTCTAATATAAATTTCTATACATTAACATATTTACAGTCTTTAGTGGCAGTTTTTGTACAAAGTATACACAGTTCAGAAAAGCTGAATTTACACGTATTGCGTGAGTTGTGTGTGAAACTCTTGCAGGCAAATGATAAGTTGGCTGAAAGTTGGCCTTTCATCAGGTTCCATTGCCCAACAATATGCCATTACTGCGAATAGTTCGTCGGGGCAATTAATAGGCTGAGCAAGTCTGTAACCATCTCTCAAATAAGAAGCCATTTCAAATGGATCGACCTCGATGTAAGGTTGTTGAGCGAGAGTTGTCAGCTCCCACAAAAGTACTCCAAAGGCCCACTGAAAAATTAAATAAGGTTTAAGTATTTGCAACAAAATTTTTTCCTTGATAAGGGTATTTTTATAAAATATCAATTTAGTATAATTTAATATATAAAATTAATTGGTTGTGAAAATATTAGGTTACGACAAGGCTAACGATTCATAATACACTTACCACATCAGAAGCGGTGCTAAAAGTTTTGTTCAACAAGCTCTCAATAGCGAGCCACTTAATTGGTCGATTTTCGTTATCTCCGAGGCAGTGGTAGTCCTGAGGGAACAGGTCCCGTGCGAGTGCATTATCGGTGATTTGCACTCTCCGCTCATCATCAACTCTGCGGGAACAAAACCTAATTGCTTCTAGATAAGACCGAAATATAGGAAACACCTATTTGGCGTAAATACAAATCAACATTCATCGCGGTGTTTTATCTCGGGAAGCTTTTAACGTCATTTGCATTCAGTCGTCCTAAACACAAGACGACTTCATAAACGTATCATCGAGTCTCCCTGTTTGACTATCAACATCTCGCGGAGACCCGAAAACGTATATAACAGGCAATACCAAACACGAATGTTAATCGCGACGAGACTTTCGAAAGTAAATTTGTTCGTTCGGGGCCGTACCGAGTGTAATTTATCAGGAGTTTCTGGGAAACGTCGACGGGACTTTTAATGTAGCTGTAAATCACGCGTTCCGCGATACGCCGTTCATATAAATATACAAAGCGCACATCTGCGCGTAACTTACACGCAGTTGCGAGCGGCCAAGTCCTTGTGAAAGAGACGCTTTCGGTGAAGGAACTGTACACCCTTGGCCACTTGCAGTGTCATCTCCACGACTTCTTGCGTGGTTAACGCTCTCGGCGGACCTTCGCTGCTGAGCTTGCAACGCAGCAAAAACCTCTTCCAATTCTTGTAACCGGTATGCGGAAAGAGCAAAAATGGTGCCCCGCGGTCCTCGATGGAAACCCCGAGAACCGGAAGCAAGTTCGGATGGCTCACACCGTACAACGTCAGTCCTTCCCGCAACAACAACGCGACCTGAAATACAACGAGACGTTAAACGTATGAGTCATGCTTGTTTCATTCGAGCTACATACGGGATATGCATTATTCAGTATTGTAAGTCCCATTGAACGATTAACTTGAACTTGAACCGGCGAGCCACTGCGAACTCGTGAGTTACTTAACTGAGGAAACATATATTTTACGTATCTGTAAACCTACACTGAAATAAAATTCGTATTAAAATTAACATACTGTCTAACACCGCTTACATAAGTTACAGTCACGTGATTTATTATGGCACCATCAGTCGACTGATATCAAAAACACGATTCATTTTACCATACCTAATGATAAGTTCATTCTTATTTTGAATAATCCTTAATACACCTAATGATTCTAAAAAAATTGTACGAAAATTGAAGAAATTAAGTTTAGTTGAATTTGAGGGAATATCTTAAAATTGTATAAAAATTACTATGTAACATAGCAAAATTGAATATAACTCAAGGTTTTTTTACTATGATTTGATGAATATTTACTACTTTTCATAGCAATTTTTGTACGTTTTTGAGTGACGTTTTCAAAGTACTACTAAACATAGTAAATTTGCAGGAAATTTTTCTCTCAGTGAAGTTGACAAAATTATTATATAATGTCGTAAAGATGGATACTCTTGATATATAGTAAAATTGTTTATCTTTATGATAATTTATCAAACATTTTTTTAAATCGTTATAATATTACGAAATATTATTTCTGGTTATTTCAAGAGTATCCCGTGTTTACGATAATACATAATTTTTTGATTTATTTTTTTCAGTGTAAATGCAATACATTTTACAACTAATTTTAGCATGGGTTTTAGAAAATATTAGATGGATTGCTTTAGTTCCTATATGATATTGTGGGAGAGAAATAAAATTATATCGTATTAAATGCAATCCGTATACACTGAAAAAATAATATATGAATCCTAATAGAAAAAAATTGTTAAAGTCGTTTTCACAAACATCTTTAAATTTTAATAAACTTATTTTAAATGTTCAAAACTCAGTACTATAAAATTGATAACTCGATTTTTATATTTTACAAAATTGTTAAAATAAATGGTTATTTTTTTAAAAAATAATATTGTGCGCAGTTACAAATAATATAAGAAATTTGATAAAAAATGTTTAAAAGTCTATTTTACAGACGTCTATTACCTTTAATCTGAATTTTAAGTTGAAATGAATAACGACATTTTGGATTTTTATAACTATTGTTAACCAGAATTTTAAAAATAAATTTATATACAAGAAAATAAATTAATTTATAGCTAATATATTTCAAAAATGAAAACCGTCAGAATTTGTATACCTAATGTTTTAATTTTGATATATCTAACAGTGTATAATTGGTATGAGGAAGTATAAATTAATTCTAACAAACAAATATTGTTTTATTAAATAACTATATATTACACTGGGAAAAAAGTTTATAAACAAATTATATTTACAGCTACGGTCGACATAAATGACTTAATTTTGATAAATTATTGAGTTGTCTGTAAACAGTTATTCGACGTATGAAAAATTATATCATATACTATGGTAAAATTATCGTGTCTTTGATAATTATTAATAAATAGCGCCAGGATAAAATCACGCGAGTGTTACTTATTACAGTAATACTATGCAGTATGGTATCTTTTATATGAACTTTTAAGGTGATATCAATTTGTCTGAAAATTATAATAACTAAACGATTATTTGAACTAAATTTAACTGTTACGAAAAATTGGTTTATTAAATTGGCTAAACGAAACATTACATAGAAACAATTTTAAATAAATTTCATTTTGTCGAAAATCAATATGATCGAAACTATCATTTTAACTAAATTATTATATATACCATCCGACATTTTGCCTATTATGTCAAATTAAATAAAATTAATATTAATATAAAAAAAAACACAAAATATATGTATTCAAATTCAAAATATTTTATTATCTCAGGATGTACTCGTGTTAAATATTTATTGGCATATTCTTTTAACATTTAACAAATCTGTTTTTTCAGTACGTTTTTGTGTACACTCTTAAATATGCTGCATTGCTGTGAAAGGAATCATTTTGTTATAAAACTTTATTAGTTTTGTTATAAAATCATATTCGTTTTTTTATAAAATCATATTCGTTTTGTAAGAAAAGGAATTTATTTTCACTGGTAAATACTTGACGTAATTTTTGTTACACAAGTTGTCATAACCTATCTTTTGTCTTATAGAAAAAGACCAAATTATTTAAGCAAAATTCACCCCCCCACCCTATCAAAAAACTCATAAATTAATAAAAATTACTATACAGCGTGACATTTGTATTAATAACGCATTAGTTTGACGTAGTAAAATAATTAAAAAATAATAGCCACGCGTTTTACAATGAAATACTTTTCTTACAAAAGGAATTCATGCATTGCAGAAAAAAGATAATTATTTTCATATGAAATTTCATATCTATTTATATTATGCGGATTGCTTTTGATAGAAAACGATCAAATTTTTCGGTGAATAGATGGGTGCCAAAAGTATATTTATCTCTTATTGAATGGATCATTTTTAAGAGTGTATAATTACACTGTAAAAACAGTCTAATAAATCAAAAGAAAT
>JABFQB010000232.1:0-11722 GCA_022817105.1 Pseudanteris insignis
AAAAAAAAAAAAAAAAAAAAAAAAAAAAACAACTTTACTAGTTTTACATATTTTAAAATAATTTAGTTGTTGCGTTACAAATTTAATGAAAATTACTATATTTTATATGCATTTGTGTGTTTCAATGCTGCAGAAGGCAATTCTTTTTTTTATAAATTTTTTCTAGCGTTTACAAATATTTATAAATCAATGCATATATACAATCAAAAATTGAAATCGAAATAATTAATTCGTTTCATTGTTTTTGTTAATAGTTTTAATAAGATTTATCAAAATATATTATTAATAATAATAAAAATAATTAATAATTATGATATAAAAGATATATCTTCAAAATTTCATACATTTATTAAATAAATTACTTTTATCAGAGTACAACGAGAAGAATTCACAAATCATATTCAAATGAATCATAATTGATATAAATTAATTTGATAATGTAAAAAATGACTTTAATTTTTTGGAAAATATTTTAATTACAACTTAGTAATCGTTGTACAGTAATTATCAAGTATTAAAGTTAATTTAACCGACAAACTCTATCCCCGTAAAATTTAAAAAAAAACCCTGAATACACTATGATAATTACGTTAAAAAATAATTAATGACTTCACAAATTATATATCGTGTTCATAATTTCAGTGACGAAAGGATTATTTAATGTTGCATTAGTAATACGATTCACTAATTTAAACTAGAAAAAACTTGAAAATAAAATTTTCTTTGGCCGTAGTAAAAATATATTTATTATAACTAAAGTTTTGTTTACATAATGTTTGCATAAAAAAGCATCGTAGTCAGAATGAAGTAAACAATGCCAATTTTTGTTTTTATATGTTTACAAAAAAAAAATATAATACATTAAATAATAAAACTATCGTTGCCACTTTTTTTTTGTTACCTAACAAAATTTCATTTTTAGGTGTATATACAAAAAAAATGTTTTGTTATTATTGAGATGTGACTATTATGAATATAATAATATAATTTGAGTATTTATCTTAATTAATTTAGCCTGAGTATTTAAATTTATTTTGTATATCAACCCTCGCGTTATCGTGCGCTGTTTTGTCTAAAGTAATTTTTGTTGCTCAACTAATGCCAAACTAATTGCCCTTAATTAACGCATAGAAAAATACATCATGCGCAGTAATTAGTATGCATTCTTATCTAATATCAGTTTAGATAGACATTTTATCTGAAAAAAATTCATTAATTCCAACAAAATGTCATCCATTTCTCTTCTTATTTCCGACATTTCCTTGATGCTTAGTTATATTAAGCGCCTGGATTTTATCCCCTGCAGTCAACTTTCAACCTCGTACGGAGAACACCAAGTAGATTATTAATTATATAGTGACAATTATTATACCATATAATCAAGGTATTTTTGCTGTTCCATCAAAAATTATTTTGGCGCATGTAAATTATCGATTTAATCGGATTATTTGATTATCACATTCAAATAACACACGGCATTTTTAATTATTTTTACGAGTGATTTGGTTTATAAAAAAATACTTTTTTTATTGTGGTAAAATTTCTTTTATTTCTTCGCGCGTTTCTAAGTATACTAAAAATGTGTAAATTTTTTATGTAATACACTTTTTCTGCGTGTAATATATAATTATGTACAACGTAAAATGAATATTTTAATTATTCGATGAAACATTTATTGATAAACTAGTTTAGTTGATTTTTTTCCGTCCGCAGTTTTCCTATATGTTCAGGATATTCAAGTGCAGCATGCAGTACCAATTCCATCAATTGCTGCTACTTTACAAGTCCCATCACGCGTGGTGTAACTTTTCCCTTTTGGTTGGAATTTTCGCTGTAGCGTTGACCATCTTCATCTACTTTGCCTTCGTATGGAAAATTAACTGGATTAGAGTGAGTAATGATGATTTTATTTGCACGTCGAAAAATTTATGTACACCGTGAAACGACATATATGAAACATGTCGCGGGGATAGAATGATTTTTTTTTTCATTACAAAAAATGTATTAAGACTGCTTTTACAGTGTGATAAATATGATACGAGGACAATTTTTGTTTTGTTTTTACGTCGAATTCCAATTTCACGCGTATAAAATGTTTGGCTACCATATCCGTAATCAACTTAACAGTATAAAATTTGTTGCCAAGTAATAGAATTGGTGTTGTCATAACTGAAATATTGTTTGCCGTAAAGAAAAGACTGTTAGTTGTTCAGGATTAATTATTGTTGAAGTTATTTTTTTTAACATTACGAAATTATTATTTCGGTTAACCAAATTTTTTTAGAAATTGATAAATTGAATTTATATGATAAGCATGAAAAAAAATAATAATAAAAATAAGGTAATGTTAATGGAAAAAAAGTGAAAATAACAGAAACCCTGGTTCCCAGAATTAGAATAAAAAAAATATGTAATTTGAATTGTGTTTTGTCATGAATAATAATTTCCCCTACAACCAAAAGTTAATTGCAAGAAATGTGAACAAAATACGGTTCGAAATGAAACAAATCTTATCAAACATAAAATACGAAATTGTTTTAATATTTAAGCTTATTATAATAAAAAATTATAAATTTAGCTTCGAGAAGGAATTTTTCAATTTCAATAAATATTTCGAGGGATTTTAAGAATTTTATATAAATTACACTACCACAAAAACTAGATAATTTCAAACGGTGGTTAAAAACCTTTGTGGTCAAATTATTACCTCCATTGATTGCGTAAATCAATTTTTGTATGAAAAATCAACTTAGCATAATGATAATATGAACAATCAATATGGCTAATGGTTTTATTGAATTGGAATTAATGGAATTATTCAACCTAATCAACTTTGTAGGATTGCAGAAAGACGAAAACTGGAAGTACCATGACGAAGAGACGAACAGTGGGAGAATTGCCTCCTGTTTATCCTAACGGCTGGTTTGCCCTTCTTGAAAGCTCGCAATTAAAGAGGGGACAGGTAAAACACGTGTCTGCCCTCGGCGAGAATTTTGCAGTATTCAGGTATGTTGTCGACCTTCAATGCAGATACATCATTGTAAATATAGAATTTGCATACACCCCACTCTGTTATCTATTACACTTTTATCATCCCATTCATGCTAGAGTATACTGAACAAAATTTTAGTTTTAACGATGCATAATTTATAATTGCAAAATACTTTTTAAATTCGTCTTTTACATTACTATTTGAGATAGAGTTAAGAAAAATAATATAATTTTTTTTGTGAAACCATAAATAATTTATATACAAAGCTTTATGTAATCCACGTATCGAGCTATTCATTAGTCATATACGGAACTACATACACTCGACATATGGATCCATTTATAATTCATATATGGATTTATATCTAATCCATATATAGAGCCATGTATATTTTATAAATGTAATTAAATTTTTGGTTTCGAATGACAGCAAATGATAAATAAGTTACAATATCGAGAATATTATTATTATTATTATTAAAAAAAAATTAATTTTTTTCTAATAAAACAACAGGACTAAGAAAAACGTTGTTAGAGTAATCGATGCATACTGTCCACATTTGGGTGCTAATATGGCTGTTGGAGGAATAGTTAAAGGTGACTGCTTGGAATGTCCATTTCACAACTGGGGTTTTAATGGTAAAACAGGAGCCTGCGAATACATACCTTATTCCATAAAAGGTAATTAAAAAAAATATATAGATTGAATTGCCCTGGTGGCAAGGTTTTTTGCAAACTCAACAAAGATTACACCAATCACAGGCCAAAATCAAATGCACCGTGTAAAGATCAAGAATAGATCAATTTCGTTGCAAAAAAAACACCGAAAAAATCTTCGCTACGCGTTTCTTTTGGTGTATCAAACTTTCGGTACAAACCTCACCACCAGGGTAATCTTAAATCAACGTCCAACTGTTTAATTGTGCAACGGAAAATTATTAACAAAACTTTGGTAATTTTTTAGTTCCAGCTGGAGCAACTGTAAAATCCTGGAAATGTTATGAAGTGAATCAAATGATTTTTGTTTGGTATCATGCAGAAAATGAGGAGCCAAATTGGTTCCCGGAACCACAGGACAAAATTAATAATGGAAGTTGGAAATATCAAGGCCGTAATGAATTTTACGTCAACTGTCATATTCAGGTATGAATAAATGACAAATAATAAACAATAATCGCAATCTTGGACTTATTTACATCGATTTAAGAAGACTATTTTCTATTCCCTATTATTGTAACATAGAATGAATAATCATTAGAATTCCACTGCGTTTGAAAATAATCAATTTAAGCTGAGACTTGAAAATAACATTTTTACTTAGCTTCAGTATATTTCTTTTTCAAAAAAGTTTCTCCAAATTTTATTTCATTTAATAAAGGAATTTATTAGAATTTTATTTAAAGAGCTTAAAAATAAATCCGCTTTATTCTTGAGTAGAAAATCTACTAATCATAAATAGAATCCAATAAAGATAAGTGGACTATTTTTACAGTACATGGTTTAATACAAGTCAACAATTTGAAGTCTAACGTAAAATTGATCATTTTTAGGAAATCCCAGAGAACGGTGCCGACGTATACCATCTAAACGCAGTTCATGGGCCAGCAATGATGGTAGGCAATTTTCCCTGGTTGGCTTATCACGCCTGGACCAACGCTTCCTGGCATCCGCGTTTCTCCGAGGGCGAGGTCAACGAGGACTATCCAAACGATCCAACGATGAAGCATCGTGCAACAACGAGATTGCAGCACAATATCGTTCTCTTTGACAGCGTGTCGCTTTTAAAATTAAATGTTACCGCCGAGCAATTCGGTCCAGGATACGTGGAGCTCTGCATATCTACTTCCTTGGGTCCTATGTTCATTCTGCAAACGGTCACACCCTTGAGTCCAATGTTGCAACGCGTCACCCACTCACTGTTCTCCTCCAGGTTACTCTCCCCATACGCCAGGGTGGTTCTTTTCGGTGAAACTGTCATGTTTCAAAGAGATGTGGACATCTGGAACCACAAACGATTCGAAAAGAGCCCTGTTTTAGTTAAAGAGGACAAATCCATTCGCAAGTACAGAAAATGGTATTCACAATTTTATTCAGAAAATAGTCCTAGATATGTGTCACCTGAGAACTTGAGTTGGTAGATTTATTTGAATCTGAAATAAATTTAAAATTAAATTAAAATGCAACGCAATTACGATAGCCAATGAACAGCGATCAAATTTTAACAGTGATTTTTAATGGAAAAATCTAGACCAATTAACAATTTTAATTTTTATTTTTAATTTAAAAATGGAACATTTTTAATCGAGAAAAATAATTAGCAGAAATTAGCATGTAATACATTAGTTTAGTTTCTAAGTGAAATGCAAATGTTTGACAATGGTAGTTATATACTGTCATTCCTATTTATTTTTATCTTACTGTACAAAATGTTACTTAATATTATTTTTTTAATATTATAATAGTTTTCACTTAACTTTATTTAATTACAATTAATCGATTAGGCTTAATCACAATACTATATGATATTTTAAATAAAAATGATATAATGAAATTATACTGTAAAAAATTAATTGAGTACATTAGAAAAATATTTTCTTTGAATAATTGAAATTAAGGGGAGCATAAATCGAAAATAATTCAAAGTTAAGAAATAATTATTATTTTTTTAAATCTTATTCAATCTTGGATTAACAATAAAATGTATAAAAAATTATAATGTATGTATTTTAATTTAAATTTATAATATTATGTACAAATATATAGAATTCCACATGAGTTCAAAAATTATTATTTTTTTATTTTTCTAACAATTAACATAATAATAATATGGAATTTTAATTTTTTAATTTATATATCTATTCATGTACTATTTATTTATAAAAATTGATTTTATATTAAATTCAATTCAATACAAAACTATTTTCATTTTTTAATAAAATTTAAACTTTGATTCAAATTTCAATGTAATGCTCACCTTACTTTTGAGTTATATTTCAACACATTTGTGGCTGGACAGCTAACCAGCTAACGAAAAAAAAACAGAACCAACTTAACCACAGAGCTTTTTTCTTATAAGTCTGTTTTCAAATATTAATTTAAGTAGAAAATAATAAAGTACCTATCTGATGTCCAATGTTATTTTATAAAATATCTTAATCTTCTTCTTCTTAACATCTTGGCAATGTTGCAGCAATATTGAATGACATTGAAATGCTGAAAAAATATTGTAATAATATTGTATAAAAACTTTTGAATGTTTTTAAAATATTATTTTTTACAATAATATGTAATATTATTTACTATAAAATGTAATAAATAATAATAAATATTGAAATATTTATGCATTATTTCCAAAAAAATTATAGTATATCACTATTATATTTTTTGATATTTTTAAAGATTGTGCTTTTACTGGATAGTTAGAAATATAAATAATATATAATTTTTATTATTTATAGCAAGTTTTCCTTGAGTAAATTAACTAGTGAACTTACAAGATACTGACAAGTACTTTACAAGTACCTTACAAGTTTTGTTAGAAAAATTTAACTTGAATTAAACTCACGAAGGCCGTGCAAAAATTAGCAAACGCCTCACAAAAAATGACTTGGGAAGGCACAATCGAACAATATTTAACGAGAAAGGATTTTTCAAAACTTTTAGAAATGGAGATTTTCGGTTGCCGAAAGCCTTCATTTTCAAAAGAAAGTGGCAATAGCACCGGGAAAACTACTCAATATAATCCATCAATATTGCACTCTTACCGAGAAAATTGTTTTTACTTCATACATCTTTTGTTTCATTAATTGGAACAATAAAAATAATTTTTATAGACAAAAAATTATGTAAAAATATCTAATAAGTAAAATATCATAATATGTAATATGTAATATAATATTACATAATATGTAAAAATCTCAAAATTATTCAAAACTTTATTGTTCATCAAATAATTGTAATAAACTTAGATTTAATTTGTATATACTATATTGTTAACTATTATATAAAATAAATAAATAATAACAAGCATTAATGTTTTAATTAGTTGTTTAAAATATCAATAAAAATGGAATTCATGTGGATAAAAAATAAGACCCTTGTTAATCATAGTCTGAACAATCAGTAATTTATTGCTCGTAATTTTATGAATGTACGTCAAAGTAAATTAATTCCATTGAAAACCATCGATGAATAAGTATCATTGCAAGTAAAAAATGTCAGCTTGGTATTTAAAATTCTACAGTAACTCTATAAAAAACATTAACTCGGAATTCGTTCTAATACTAAATTTTACAGTAGGTATTCTTCATATGTATGTATAATACCTACATCTTAATAAGATTCCAAATATTATTATAATTATAACTCAGCAACCCCAATTTCTCATTTATATTTCTTAGAATGAATAGTTTCAATTCGGTGACAATTCTTTTAAAATCTTTTCATCCAACGATAATAAAACGTTCAAAGAAATACATTATAAATTAATTTAAACAACAAAATTGAAAACTGATTTGTAAAATAATTGAAACTGCCTGTTCTCAATTCTAACAGACACTTTCCGAGCCAAATCATATTTTCTACCAAAACCTACAACTAAGTTGTAAATTGATTTGCTTACTCGCAAACAAGTTAATATTAAATATGCATGAAAAAAAAATTAATATTGTTTTCATTTGAGCAGCATTTAGCTATAGCTATAACCATTTGAGTCATGTTTTATAATCAATAATGTTAATTTTTGGTTTTTCGTCGTTTCGCGTTTATTAAGTGTATTACTTTATCACAATGGGAAATTTCATTAATAAAAATATTAAAATTGAGAAACAGACCGTAGTGTTTTACACTAACAGGCGTAGATGGTAGATGCAACTTAAATTTTGTGCAATATTATATTGTGTAACTAGAGCAGTATGGGCCATGTTACACGCAATTCCCCATACTGCTCGTGATACATACATTACTTTTTGACCTATTTACGGAGTAAACGACTATACGTTCACAAAATCACCAGATATCGCGTAAACCAATGAAAACATTACAGCATTATAGCAGACGACGCGTGTAGTATTTTTCAGCGTGCGGTAAAATCGATTTTTGACCAAGCCGTTTTTAACTCAGAAATCATAGTGGACTCTGCTACCATAGTTCCAACTTGATCAATTCTTCCAGCATAAAACCTCTTGATGAGCAAACTCTTATTATTCACTGTTATGGTTGATAGTTAAGCGGGTCACTCCGGAATCTGCAGCTAATTGGCTCCGGGCCAGATGTAACACCACCCTTGCTTTTAGGAAGATTTATTGATTTTGGGAGAATTTTTTTGCCTTCAGCCAAAACAGCAGTCTCAACTCAAACATTTGAGACCTATCAAAGAATAGCGGACAACGAGAGTGGCCTCATTATAAACATCTTTTAGATGATAATCCACCAGCTCCAGTTTACTGAGATTGAACACCTCTAACTCATTATTAGTCACATTCTTGAGAGAAACCCAGATGTGTTGAACATTCCTGAGTTTATAGGAGGGACTGTCTCTCCTTTGACTAATGCTATTGATTATTTGAAGAATATTCCGGAGGCAGACAGGCCGTTGTAAAATAACTCAAGAAATACTAAGAGTGGTCGGTATTACACTCTCGGATTGCGTCAATAACTAACCCATCCATATTTCTCAGTCTCTATTGGAGACGCTCAAGATGAGGCACTTGACTTGAAGAATGAGGCTGACTGGGTAAAAGAATTTCGTTTTTAGCAAACGTGATGAGCAATTGGCCGGATTTGCAGTTGAGGGCACGTGCAGCCATTTTACCGACGGTAAAGAGGTTTGAATTTGCGAAACTCTATTCGCTACAAAAACTGCCCAAGTATGTCCAAGATTGTCGTCAAAGCCAACTTAGTACTATTGTCGAATCCGTCCAGCAACGGACTGTTGAGGTTAATAGCTTTAGGGCGTTTTGTACAAATAACAACAATTTTGTCAAAAGCGACGCCGCACAAATCCCGTTTATTGATATTGAACCTGAGTATACTACAGCAGTCTATGCCAAACTAGAAGCGTTCGCGAAGCCGTGATGTTCTGTAGATAAAGTGTCGGAATCAAAATTAATCCACTGCTATAACGAAACATCTGATATACAAGACAATTCTAAAATCCTGCCACGATTTGACAATTTCTAACGGCATCTAAGTCGTCCCAACCAACTTTCAACATCCACAGTAATTGCATCAAGATCTTACACCTAATCATTACCGGAGATATCGAGCCCAGAGGATCGAATAATCTCATAGCCTCCGAAAGGATTGTACGTTCAGTAACCGGTAACTTAGATACTGATAATGACTCAAATTTAAAGTGATCTTCCACAGGTCGCCATGCAATTTTCAAGACCAACAGGCGGGAATTTTCTTTAAATGACAATTCGAAAGCCAGACCATGATCGGTGGTTGAAATATGCGATAACAATTTGGGAGAATTACCGCTCCATTGTCTCAATCCTGCCTTTTGGGCAAGCTTCATTGATTAATCGCGCATATATCGGACCGGGTGGTCCGCGCGGACTCACAAAATCTCCATTTCTCAAATAAGTATATTATAAATGTCCGCTTTAAGCAGAACGTCAATGAGGTCAGCTGACGAAGGATTTGGATCCGCAAAGTCTAAATCACGTAAATGTGAAAAATAGCTGCTAACGGCAAATTTATGTGGCACATAATCGGTGATTGTGAATACTGCGAGAGCTCTCACCAAGATTTCGATGTTGTCCAAAACATTCGGTTTAAGAACAAAATCAACCAAGTATACAGCGGTGCATGTGTGCGCACCGAATGAACCGGGAATGCGCGTCGCGGTAGAATGCCGTGAAAGTCGCCACCACTTCGCAAGCTCTTCGGTAATAAAAGAAGCTTCTGAGCCTTGATCAAGTAATACGCCAACATCTCGGTGCAAACCGTTAGGACTCGCTATCAACACTCGGACTATGGATAATAACCGTTAAAACGAGAATTCGACTTGACAGCAGAATTACAAAGCAAAACGATACGGACGCCGTCGAAATGGTTGCATTCGAATCGGCAAAAATTGAATTCGAAACATACGTTTAAGAACGTGCGGTAAAAAGCGGGTCTAAAAGGTCAGTATTTCCATGTAAAAAATAGTGATGTTTGTTACCGTATCCTTTGTAAGTTTTTTTGCTTGAACATAAACTGAATGCATGCTTATCAGATAAACAGTTTTTATATCGTTTTATACGGTTGACGAACGCGTATCGTTCGTTGAAAACTTTTGACAAGAATATATTTTGAGGCGGCTTTTACCTAACAGACACGTTAACTTAGTCGATACTTGATGCAAATGAATCAGTTTTTTTGATTTTTGAGTCAAAGATGTCGATTTAGACGCGAATAAATGTTGCGTGTCTGATAGTGCTTCAAGGGATCTGATGCGCATATTCATAAACGCCATAACTCGCTCAAACGGAGGAAACTTCGTATTACTTACCAAATGCATCTTCCATTCGCGACGTGATTGCTTGTCGAATTTGGTAACGATAAGAAAGACGAATAAATCTTCCCAGGTTAAGCAATGACATGCGGGCGGAATTAACAGTACATCGCATTATTTTTTAACGATTTAAAAAATCCTACGTAATTTCAGGCAAATCAATGAAACGTTTCAAATATTCCATGATCAATGAGCGCTTATCGTCGAACGCGACTTTTCACTAAATTCTAGACTGAGTTAAACTTTGTTTCGGAGAACGCGACATCTTAGATAAAATCGTGAGCATCATCGGTAGGACTAAATTTAAAGTGACGAAAACGCTCAACGTTTGAAAGTTCGACGTTTGTTAAGACAAGAGACACAAACAAATTACGAAATTCAAGCCAATCGGTGTAAGATCCGTTAAATGAGGGTTATGCAATTCTTTTTAACTTAGCGTTTGGAATCCTGATTGATGAATTTTCTGGTTCTTCATGACGATCAGAATCGGGAGTAGATGAAGCGAACGGCGAGTCATTTGAATGCCGTTCAAGAATAAAGTCGACTGCTTCACGGTATTGAGCTTCGACGACTGAAAACTGGTTCCATTCAAAATAATTCAAAATAAGGTAGCCATGACAAAGCTTGAATCTCGGCAGTATTATTTACCAAAATTTTTATCGAGTGCCTTAGCTTTTATGTCACAGAGAGACAGGATGATGATCGAACGTTAACTATTGAGCGAGATCCACCATTCCTGGGGAGGGGGAAAATCGACAATACTAAGCGAAGATCCGCACAAAGAGTACACTCGTTAAGAGTGAGACCGTTTGGCCGTATAGTGCAAAAGCTGAGTCCTGCAGTGATAAGGCCTCGTCGAAACTTTATTGTAGATCTCTCGTTGAGTGTGTAAACCACAAGTGGGGCGCACTGAGTACACTACCACAAACGCGACACTGAGTTCGCTACGGGCTCACGCACACACTATCAGAAAGCCTGTTCAATTACAAAAACAAAAAAAAAATCAAAACGCAAGAAACACCGAAAGTTTGTATTTGAATGAAAACTTATGCACTTTTCAGATAATATCCGACTCGTGTAATTTTTGGTTTTTCGTCGTTTAAATTCTATGAAGTTTATTACTTTATAGCAATTGGAATTTACATGAATACAAATATTATAATTAAAAAAGAGGCCCTGATGTTTTACACTTTCGACACAAAAAACAACGAAAAAAAGGATTCTGTT
>JABFQB010000233.1:0-11719 GCA_022817105.1 Pseudanteris insignis
CATTTGTCAAGAATTAATTAAAAAAAAGTGATAATTTTTATTGTGTTAAAATTTAAATTCTTGAAATAAAATTATTGTAATAATTTTTAATTTTTATAAATGCTTTAATGTTTTTGAATTCCATGTTGAACCTAAAACACTGTTGTTGAATGCATCATGCCAATCATATAAGTTTTTATTGATTCTATTTGTATAACACACAATAATTTACTTAAATTACTTCATCTATTGTAACAAAAAATTATATTCTATAAAATTATAATTATTCCTACTGGTGTGATATAACCCAATACTTCTCCACTGAAATGCTTTTTACTAGTTTCTGTATAATACATTTCATGTTCATTGTAAACACTGTGGGGCAATACATCTTTAAAAACTAAGCCCCTTTCTAATACATTTTTTGAACATGGTCCAATCTAAAAATAATAATAATATTTAATTAACTCATTTCAAAATATATAAAAATAAAATATTAATAATTTTAAAAATTGTGTAATATTTATAAAATTACTGTGTGAGATATCTTTTCTCTAGACAAAAATATGGTTTATTCGGGATAAAAGAGTAGAGTTACACCACTAACAGTGAATATACTATATTAATTTTTACTATAAATATTTTACTTAAAAAAAAAGTAAAATAATTGATATGTAAAATAATATGTGTCTTTCTTACTATAATATGTTTTATGCATACAAAAATCACAAATTGAAACTTACAATACATACCATTGATTTAATATTTCCTTGTTCATTTCCTAAATATTTTTTTGTTAATGATATAATGTATTCAACATCAATAATGTTGTACACGAAGGCAAAACATAATATTAAACAGGACTGTAATTTCATCATAAATATTTCCCACAGTAAAAAGTTTTGTTATTAACTATTTATAAACATTAAATTCATGATATTTTTATCATGTACACATTTTCTCACAACTCTATGTAAAATTAATAGTTTTATATAGAAATTACTATCAAAAAAACCTTTCAATTGCATATATTGCCTATTACTACCGGTGAAAGCGAACACCATACACGGTGCATTATCATAAATGAAGAGGTTATATTTTTATTAGCTGTCGGTAAAGTAAAATATTCACATTTTTTTACTTTAAATGTCAAGAAAATGTTATACAATTTGCCAACGTTAAATTTGATAATTTAATTGACTTTCTTGAATATTTAAAAAAAATTTTAAGACCATATTTATAATAATTTTTTATCAAATGGTTATTTACTGTTACTGAAAATATTTCTGGTAGACAAAACTATTTATTTGAAATCTTACCTGGACTAATAATTATTGAAAACAAAAATATACAATAGGACCCAACTAAGTTTCACCTAATTAACTTCCACAACCGATTCATAGACAAGCAACTAATGTAATTTCTGCAATATTGAAAATTAATATTCAAAAATATTTTTCAACATTTTTTTCAACAATTTATTGGAAATTATTCATATCTTATTCAAATAAGCATAAATTTGAATTACAACATTATACTATGAATTCGATAAAAAATCAATTTTGCCACAATATTCATAAATATTTATTAATATTTATCAATATTGCAGTAATATTCATGAATATTACAATTCAAAATTCACAAACTGGGACATTCAATGTTGTAGCAATATTGCTTAATATTTAAATGTAATATTCAATATTCCTATAACATTCTCAAAATATCCACTCAATATTCAGAATATTGCAGCAACGTTGCAGAAATATTCAGCGCTAGTAGGGTTATGTAGATTTTAGTCACCCACATGGACGAAAATATGATTACAAAATATATTTTACGATATACAAGATATATATATATATATACATATATGCGGCAAACTTTAAGCATATAAAAAATATATTACTTCAAAAATATATTTATGAATATATTTCATATATAAATTGTACATATTTTTTAGCAAATTTTTATTTATTTAGGAAATATATTTAAATAATATCTAATGTTTGCCGCAAATATATTTGTAATTATATAAGATGTTTTGAATATATTCCTAAATTATATTTTCGTCCGTGTGACCAAGTAGACTTGTCTGTATATCAAAGAATTTATTTTAATTAGTATTGATTTATTAATTTTATGATACAAATATTATTTAAAAATTTATTAACCGTAAGTAAAATTTGACTTTTTAGTCATTTAAGAATTTTTGAAAATTATTCACATTACAAATTTTCCAAAATAAAATTTTTATTCATTATAATAATGATATCACTAATAAACTGAATTCTCATCCTTCAATGAAAATAATATAATGCATTCTGCCAATTAATTAACACTGTAAAATGAAAAAAAATGTATGACAGTATTAGCAAAAAATAATAAGTCAATCATGTATCTTTGAATTTTTATTTTTAAGCTTATACATAAATTTCAAAAAAGATCACTTTTGTAATTAAAATAATTAAATAATTAGAGAATTCCAAAATCTCAATATAACGAAATTGAATTATTTGACATTCAATTTTTAGCATAAATATTACTATAGTGAATGCAAATGGTTTGTCATGAAATAGGAGTTACTATCAATATTATTATATATTGAAAACATCGGATTATTTTAAGAAGTAATAATACAAGATAAAATGCACAAATAAATTCACGCTTATTTTGTTTCATTGCTTTGCAACAAATTTTATATGCCCGCAAAATCAACCTAAGCTTTCCATTGAAACTCAAAACTAAATAATTCGCTCTTTAATGCTGTATTCATAATCATGAAACGATTATTCGTCTTGCTCATAATGCATTAATTTGATGCTAAATATTGTTTGCTGTACGAACTAAAATTTATAAAAACTCACGATCAATGTCTAATAACAAAATTAAAATATTTTACAATATTAAATTTTATGTTCTAAAAATTCTTTTCCACATTTGTACTCAAGTGACTGAAAAAAAAAAATTTCTTCTTTTGCCTGTATAATAAAAGTATAACATAAAATAATGTAATGCGAGCGATATAAATATCATATCATTAAGTAGTTGCATGGATTCAATTATAATTTACTTGGTTAAAAAAATTGAAATGTTTAAATTAATTTTCAATATAATGTTGAATAATATTTAATTAATTGTTAACTAAATGAAATTGTAGAAAAAAGTGAAAATTAGCAATAAGTTCTAGAAGTTCATATTTTTTCATACATATTTTATTCATGATTGCTACTAAGAACATGTAAAAAGTTTTCGATAGTCTGTAGAAAAATATTTGAATAATTTCACAAGATAAACAACCAAAATACAAATACAAGTGTTAAAAAATTTCATTGCCTATGCGACAAAAAGGTTAACAATCATGAACACGAAGGAAACTATAATCTAGAAGGAAATTGTATATTTATTTCATAATAAGTGAAAAAAAACAATACAAATGGATAAAATAACATTCACTATTCTGTATGGGACGTGATAGAATTTGATAGAACAGCGTAGAAAATACCGCGTAATTTTCCTTCCGATGTTAGAATTCGTCGATGAAGATAAGAATGACATTTCACCTGACATTCTCATCCTCATTGAATCATCAGAAGTTTTATTAAAAAATTGAGAGAATCGTCCTAGAGTCATGTAATTAGATTATTATCTGCTTTATGCCAGACGATACCTCTCAATTTTCGCGTTTCAATTGTATTATCTATTAATTAAAATCTTGACCAATACCCCCACCCAATTTTTTATTTCTCGTCCAATACAAAAGATTCTTCTTTGATGAAAAATTCGACTACTTCCTCATCCACATTCTTTGAATCCAAATCAAGTTCATCAGTATCGACACCTGTAATTCCAAAAAATAGTAATTTTTATTATAACGCCCATTGTGATGAAAAAAATTTGCTTTTTATTAATAATATACAAAACTAACCACCACGAAGTTTCAGTCGATCTGATTTTTGAGCCTTCCATTCTTCAATCCTCTTTTGACGGTAATCTTCAAATGCTTTCATCAAAGAGCAACGTTTCTCTATCAGTTCCTGAAAAGTTTCAAATAGAAATTCAGTTATTGTGTCAATTAATTCAATACAATGAATTAATAAATACTATCATAGTTCAATACAATGAATTAATAAATACTATTATAATTCAATACAATGAATTAATGAATGGAATACAAACCTTTGAGGCTCTGGTTAATCGCATGCGATCTTTGCTTTCGAATTGAGCGGAATATTTCTTCAAATTCTTTCTAATTTCCTTGATTTGTTCAGCAGAAAGTAGCGTTGGCGGTCTTGGACGCCATAATAGTTGATTAAACGCATTTTGATTTACCCTTTTCAGGATACGCCCTTGGAAGGTCCAAATCCAATAACCATTATCAACACTAGTCTTCCAATTGGAAACAGCTGTTACAATGTATCTAAGAAATTAAAAAATGTTGCCAATTGAAATATTAATATTATTTATATTTACATTGTTTGCTTCTTTTGCCTGGAAATATTTTTTTCTATAACTTTTTTTTTCACTATATTCACTTAATTCCAGGCTGTGAAACATGAATAATTTTTAAATTTTTTAAGAATTAATATCTATAATTTTACCTTCCAGTTGGGTCCCATTCAACATCACTAGTTTGATAATGATCCGTTGAATTCATTATGGTAAAATCATTTGTGACAATGAATTCAAGAGCACCAGCCATTGTAGTCAAGCCAGCCAGCACAATAAACTGACCTTGAGGTGACCAAAATAGATGGTTGCACGATTTTTTTTCTAGTTTTTCTACAAAAATTATTTTGTATTAAAATATGATAAAATTGCATAATTGACGAAATTGCAAACGAAAGAAAAGAAAGTGGTAATGATCTTACTAAGAAGAACTGGTTGGTGACCCGTTTTAACTTCATAAAAGCTAACGTTTACAACTGAAACTTCTCCATGAATGATGGCAAATTTCGAACCAACTGGTTCCCATGCAAATGCATGAATTGGTTCTTTAATTTCAACGCTGTCTACAGGGACTTGTTTTTCACGCAAATGGAAAATCTCGAAATTATATGACATGCCCTAGAATATATTTAATTTTACAATTTAAACGTCAATTTTACGATATGAATAAATTAAGCTTTTATGATTAAATTAATTACTCACAGTATACTTTTGTTCTGTTTTTTCTTTTCGTTTTGCAAAACGATCAACTTTTACACAAAGGTAATCTCCAGACTTTTGCCAATAAATTTTACAATCTGCCACATTAAATAAGTTTTTGTTGCGTGTTTCGTTACGGCTGAAATTTTTTCACAATTCCAATAATAATTGAAATTTCTTATTATAAGATAAGTTAAAAGTTATGTTAAGTTTTCTATAAATACCTTGGAATTTCCATTAGTGTTACTTTAGCTGGAACATCTTTATCTTCAGGTACCCAATAGGCAAGCACATTGTCAGTAGGTGACCAACTGAAGTCTCGGATACCTTGGATTTTAATGCTTTTTTTATCCAACAGTTTGAACGACTGAAATTATGAGTTGAAATATAATTTGTTTACTTTCATTCCAGCATGATGATATACATTTTTTTATAATTTAAGCATAACATTAGCATTATTTACCGGAGTTTCATAGATACTTAAGGTATCATCTTTAATTTTTGCAAAATACTTGTCATCGTGAGACCAACGGAATATAGGCCAAACTGATGATCCTTCAGGGAAAAATTTTCTTTTTTCTTGTCCACTTATTACATCCCAGATAACAAGTCTTTTTTGATCAGAGTTATTGTCAGCTCGTGGAGAGTATGTAACTAATTAACGTTCGCAAGGTGAAAAGTCGATGCATTCATCATCACGCTGAGAAAAGCGAGCTTGTTGTGTGAAATTAGGTCTACCCCACAGGGCAATACCCAGTTTGTGAAAAGTTGCTAAATATGTTCCAAGCGGAGACCATTTAACATATGCTTCAGTCCAACGCTATTTATAATAGAATACAAAAATTAAAAACAATACCAATATTCATAGATTTATCTCAAGTATTTGAAATGATATGTTAATAAATTTTTAGTTGGAGTAATGAATTTCATTTAAAAATTATATCTCAGCAAAAGCAAAATATATATAAAAGATATTAATTAATAAATCAATTTCTGCGATTTCATTATAAATTACGATATGAATTGCTTTAATAATATAATCATAAATATACTCCAAATTTTTAAATTATATCATTATTTTCATGCTTACCATTCTTTGTTCTACCAGTGTAGGCTCAGGAGCTGAATTCTGCCATATTTGCACATTTATGTTTGATCCATTACCACAAAGAACACAAAATTGATCATATGCATCTGGATCAAGCAAATAATGATGCAGATCTCCTGCAGCTGTATAAGGTTGTGGTTCAGGTGGCTGCCACTCTTTTGGGATTTCTTCAAACTTTTTAAAGTCGGTGAATAAATTAAGCTTGAAAGTATGTTGCTTGTCTATTTTATAATTATTGGCTGAAACAACAGCTGTCATCGCACTTGTAGGATCACTGTACTCTAAGAAAATATACCTACAAAATAACATTAAATTTCAAAATATAAACATTCAATAATGACATTTTACTTTGATAAAACTTCAAATATAAAAAAAATACTTTTCAATAATTTCAACAAAAAATATATAGTATATTTATAACATTGAACTTTATCAGTAAATTTATTTACCCTTTAGTGATGCCATTTTCATTTTTTGGGTAATATTTATTTATAATAGTTCCAAATTTACTGAAAAATTTGTGTATAAAAGATTGTAATTTTTCCAGACGCTCAGGTTCAACCTGTGGTGCGCCATCGATAACAATAATAGATTCAACACCATCTGTTTCAGATGGTTTCTTCTTCAGCAGATCACCCAATAGATCTAAGAAAATTATAAACAAAATCAGTTTAAAAGGAACTGAGAGATATAAAAAAGTAGCAATTTATAGAAAAAAATTGCAAAATGAATACAATGACTGAGACATTATTTTAATCTAATTACTTGTTATAAAATTCAGTTCTAAGTAAAAAGTAAGGTGAAGTTTCATTCATTTCTATTCAAAAGCCAATCATTTGAAATAATTAGTAATTTAGAGGTTCAAATAGGTACTTTTCTATTTTAATACTTATTTTAATTATAACTTTTAAAATAATACATAAAGTAAGTTTATTTTTATCTCTAAATATTATTCATATAAGTTATCTGCTTAAAACAATAAGTAAAATGGAAATTTGTCTGAAATATAATTTGCATTAAGATCTCAATTATTATTTTTAATTATCAAGAAAAACACAGCAGATAATAACACAATAGAAAATACTAATTCAAGTTGAGAATTTTTCAATTTTTTTTGTTTTTTTTTTCAATTAAATTGTATTTATTTTGATAAAATTGCATGATATTTGAGTGATATTTTAACTAGCAACACATTTAAATGTTTTCAAAATTAGTAATCAATGTACCGATTATTAAAAGTCAACTTTAAAACTGATATCAAACTATTACACTTTTATAATAAGAGCAAACAGATAAAAAATAAGATTTAGATTTTTTAAGACATAAAAAATTAATTTTTAACGTATAACCAAAATTGTTAGATTGCGTTATATCATCAACTGCAAATACGTTAGAAGTTTACTATAAATAATTTCATGTATTATTTCTGGTTGAATTTGGACAAAAAAAATTTTTCTCAATTTTTGTAATCAAGAGTGAGACATTAATCAGCGATCGAGTAAAAATTATGGCTTTTCACGCCAAGATGATAGGTTTGTTAATTTCGAGGTTATGTACAGGCGACAGCGATGGCCATATGCAGCGGCGTGTCAGGAAGCATGGCATGTGATCGGGCAAAAAAACAAGGATCAACCGGGCACCTACCTTCGTCCGAGCAGTCATCGACAAAGTCTTCGGGATCGCTGAAATTTGGCTCCTCGTCCTCGTTGATCGAGTCGTCGTTGCTCTTCGTGTTGTCCTCATTTTGCGCTGATTTATCAACAACAGTCTTCTTAGCCATGTTGGACAACCGGCAACGACAAGTGAGAAGGAAAGCGGATTTTTGTTTCGCGCAGGCTCGGGCTTCGGTACACTAGTCGCAACCGCAACCCGCAATCACAAATCGAGCCAAAAGCATAGACTTAAAAAATGGTTCTGGCGATAGTATAAATATCTACCGTGCCGACGACGAATTTTTGTTAAGAAAATATAAACAAAGTTTCATGCGGTTTTTATTTATTCATATATATTTTCATTCATATTTGCCAGAGTTAATTATATGTAATTTTTCAGAATAACTATAAAAATAAAGGCCAAAAAAATAAAAAGATGGAATACAATCATTAACTAATCAGATATTGAACTGGCGATTTTGCAAAAAATAAATAAATTTCATTAACTGAAGCATAGTCTAGGGGTTTTTTTTCCAACAATTGAACGAAAATGAAAAAGAAAATTCTATGCTTACGGTACTAAAAATTAGTAAATCTTCTGATTCGAGATATTTTTAGGAATAAAAAAATAATCTGTCTTTTATGTGTTGTTTTTCAATAATTAATTAATTCGTCATTCTGTAAATCCGTTAAATCACCAAACTCTGTTGCGCCAAACATACTTTCCAGTTGGCGCTAAAATTCAAAGAAACGAAATCAAATATAAAGAATAAATAGTAAAATTATATTTTTGATTAAATATTATGAATGTGATACTTCAATGAATGTTCTTTCAGCTTTGATAACTCGTCATAAAGTATTGGTCATTTATATTTGATACAGTCGAATTATTATTTTTAGTTATTAACGTTATTGTTGTTTATTTCTTTGACCTTGAAAAATTCGTATTAATTGCTATGAGTCAAGGCTTGTTGGAATCATCGTAGACGCGAAACAAAAATTAATTGCAAGGGATTTTTATATGCTGCCTCATTTTATCAAAAATTTCATTTCGGATTGCATTGCATTTCGGATAAAATATATAAAACGTCGAAATAAGACTGTATGTTAGAGTAAAGTTGTAAAATTTTGATCCCTTTACTTTTTAATTAGAACTAATATGCGTGCATATGCTAAAATATAGTGAAGTTGAACCGTCCAATAACTCAACAGCACCGTGTAGGGACAAACAATGCGTAGGGATACTACTTGTCTTTGTTGTATAGTACGCTTAAAAAGTTTTTGAAATACCAAAATTTAACTAATGAATTAGTAAAACAAAAAAGTATATATACTAATTCATATTAAAGACAATTGATATATATCATAATAAATTTTATAAATGTGTGAAGATAAATAAAAAAAGAAGAAAAAAGTAAAATTGCATAAAATTATTATTATTAATATTAATTATGTAAAATTGAATTTTATTATAATTAAAGAAAAGCATCATAAGATCATTACATTAATCATAGTAATATAAATTGATAATATAAAATATAGTTGCAATATCTTTTGAATAATCAATAAAAAAATATTTAATATTACCTTTTGCTAACATTTTCATTAATAATTGAAATGTAAATTATTCTTGCTTGATATTGATCAATAAATTTATTTGATATTCAGTTTGTATATTAATTTGTTTTCCTGTCACTGAGAAAAAATTTCTATGGATTTTAGCTGATTTCCGAAGATATAAATGACAAATATCATTAAAATTACCATACTTAAGTAAAATAACTAAAAATTGATTAAG
This sequence comes from Pseudanteris insignis, assembly GCA_022817105.1. Taxonomy (NCBI): domain Eukaryota; kingdom Metazoa; phylum Arthropoda; class Insecta; order Hymenoptera; family Scelionidae; genus Pseudanteris; species Pseudanteris insignis. The sequence continues at coordinate 9,683 of JABFQB010000233.1, forward strand.
AATAATTCGTATCATCTATCTAATATATTTGGAAGATTTGAACGTCATTAATGAAATCGTATTTTCCGCTTTTTGACGTTTGCTTCAACATTTTTCGTCCAATGTCTAAAAAGTGTTTCATCTCTCGCATATATGCTAACTTGAAACGACTTGGAAATGAGTACCAAATCGGAGGCGTCTGGATCCCTTTGCGGTCAATATTCGAAATGACACTGTACATAGGTTGTTCATTGGCGGCTTCTAAACTTCCGTCAGGGCCAAAATCTTCGATTCTTTGATCATACCCGTAAGATGAGTTTCTGGAAACGTCGATCATTTCTGAAGTACTCGATGGAAAGTGAACTGTTATTGCGAATGTGTTATAATCGAATTTCCGGAACGATGGCACTCGCTTAGCATGCGACCTGAAAACGATATAACGATCACCAATTAAAGCACATTTTTCTTCCGTATTCCATATTAGGATTTTAAGATTGAATTTAAAATATAAACGTCTCGAATTTCAACTGTCGATTTAGTACGGAAAACTGAATCGAAAATGTCATTACGCATTTTGTCGACTGACGCTTCGCTTTAAGTTATTAGCTTAAAAAGTTGACGAATCAGCGCTTCGTATCATGGCGCGCTTAGGTATGTACATACGCCGCTCACAAATTTTAAGTAAAACTTCATTTTCCAGCTCGGTCAATAATGAAATGATAAATGTCGCTGTAATATGAAACAGTATGTAAATTTAAACACATTTAAATCTGCGTACTATTCCGCAACTGATAATACGGTGTAATGCAGTGAATGTTAAATTGCGGGTCATGCGGAGTATGTACGTACCTGAACACTCTATAAAGCAGAGCGCTGATTTGTCAATTTGTAACGCGAATAACTCAAAAACTAGGCGTCGGAAGACAAAACGCGTTATACTTTATCAATTAAATTTTGGGGGTTCAATCGACTCGTGAAATCCAGAACGCTTGTTTTTGGGAACCCTATATACCCCATTTTTAAGTAAATTTTTAAGTAAAAGATTTTTTAAGTAAATCAAACCAATATTTGAAAATTATGATATTAAAAAAAATTATTTACCCTTTCCGAGAGTTCGCCAAGAAAAAATTGACTTAATAATTCATTATTCACTTAATAATAATATGATAAAAATAAGCGGAATTCAGTACAACATAAGTATACATTATATTTAAAGAAAAATAAAGTCTTTCTGAGCTTAAATTGAATAACCTAAAACGCAGTGGAATTCTGATCAATGTAAAATGAAAACAAATGAAATTATTTTTAAGAGTGTAGAAATTATTTCTTAATAACAGAAACTTACATATACAAAATGAGCCACTTAATTAATAAATTTTCGAAAAGTAAAAATGAAGTAAAACCACAAGATTAATCAGTAAAGCATAAAAATATAAGTAAGATTTAGAAAAATGATTAGTTTTTCTGTTATTGGTAAAATTTGATTAACTAATTTAATTACAATCATTATTAATTATTTATAATTTTATATTTACATTAACATTTTCTCGGGAATTCTATACAAAGAATACATAATATAATTATTTGTATCTACTTATTCTGGGAATATAAGTCGATTTATCACGAATTTCGTTCGAAAATACCTAACTAAAATTTTAGCGCATTGTGTTTTTGTTGACATTTGTTATTTTTTCATCAACGGCATGAATTATTGAATATGTCTATTTAAAATTCTATGATGGTTAGTTCGTACTATTAATCATTAGAAATGTATCAAATATAATAGAAAACAGTAAGTTTGACTTTATTATCATGCACTTGACCGCTAGGTTATCTCCACGTAAGAAGCAAACTGTTCATAAACCAGAAAAATAATCGACGGTTTATAATGATTATTATGCATAATAAAGACAGAATTGTTTCAATTACAATTTATGTTGAGTTTGAAACATATTCGACATTGTCTAAATTATAAAACTGATCGTGAGATTTGAAAAGTTACTCAGCCAATTGTGCGGAAAGAGAAGGTGGGACAATAATAATAGTAACAATAAGTTG
>JABFQB010000234.1:0-11715 GCA_022817105.1 Pseudanteris insignis
AAATATCAACAAAATAAACAAAAAAATTGCTATACTATTACGTAACCATAAACTAAAAACAGTATGAAAAAATCAATCATTTTTTAAAATAGTTTTTCCAAGAATGAATTTACCTGGCCGATATTTATAATCATGACCATCCACAGATCTAATTGACTTTACTAATTTCTTCTTAATGTTCCTTGCGCATTACCTATGATTTAAAATTCATCTTCAAAGTTACCAATCATTGTGATAAATGCTACCGTTTGTTGAATCAGCATCGACTGTGCTGTGTTAGTATAATAATTGTGAAAATTAACATTTAACATAAACTATGATATTTAATCAATATTTTCTACTCAATGAGCATAAATAAATTTTACTCTAATAAATATTTTTATTAATGTGACATCGCATTAATTTTTTTTTATTTGGGTACAAATAGTGTAAAAGAAATGGCATAAATATTTGTTGTCTAGATCATTTTTTTCAAGTTCATAACATTGAAATGTAGGTTTCATTGTAGCGTACGCAATATAAAGTTACTGGTCACAGTAACTTCAGAAATAAACATCAAATAAATGAAATAAAAACACATGTAAAATGTTATTAAAAACTATCAAATTACAACAAATATGTCTCCCTTATTAGTAGTAACTCATCCATCTGAGAGTAGAAGACTTAAAAATATTAGATAGAAATTATAATTTTTTATCATAGATTCAGACTTAGCATTCAAAAATATAAAACACTTTTACTTCTATTAACAATTTTTCTATATTGGTCATAAATTATCAGGTAATAGCAAAGTTATAAATTTTTTTAATTAATATTGCAACAAGTTTAATTTTTTCAGTTATAATCAATATAATAAGGATATACAAATTAGAATAAATTATAATAGGTGTATAACTTGAGTGAATTTCAAACAGTTTTTAATAGAGAATTTAACGTTAAGGAACTCGATCATGGTCTGCAGTTTACCAGATCTTTTACTAAGAGATTTTTTTTAAGAGATGAAAAGTTATAACTAAAGATCTAATTTATTGTAATTCATTGAAAACAATTTGAAACATGCTTCAGAAGTTGTCTTTGCATGTGAGGATTAAAAATTCATTTAGGGAAATATAATTTATCAGTTATTGTTAGATAATCCATAATAAAGTGAATAATAAAATTACAAACGATCAAATGAAGTTGCACAAGTCAATATAAAGAGACAAAATGCAATTAATGACTGCTAATTCATGAACAATGAAAATTGATGAAATGTGACTACACTGTAAAACATTTGTGTATTTTCACACAAGCGTTCCCACTATTTTAGTTTCGAATATACAGGCATTTAACCAATAATATGCTTGATGAGTACTTTTACATAATTTTTCAATTTGATGTCTAATGTTTCACACTTATACCATTTTTCAGGTTCAAGAATTCTGCTTACTTTATTTTATATGTTATAGAGTCAATGTCATTCATTTACTTTATGAGGTTTGTACACAAGCATATGTAAAATTTGAATAAAAATAGGGTTATAATATTCTATATTTTGTGTAATATTGCAGTTCATTTTCAGCATTTATGTTAGACTATATATTGTGTAATGTTACTGCATTTGTTTAAATTTCCAGATTTTTAATCCGTTTTAATTAAGTAATAGAAAATTATTCATAATTTGTACACTGAGCTGGTATGATAAAGTAGCCTTTTTCACGAGCTCACAAATATAATCACAATGAAGAAAGATTTTTTAATTATCAATAATTGGAAAATATAAGAGAATACTCCAAAAAATATTCATTATTTAACAGTATTGTTATTCATTCTTGAGAAAACAATTAAGTTAGTATAAATACTTACATGAAGGAATGTATCATTCCTTTATATATCATGTTATTAGACGATTGCGCAATTAGTCTAGTTTTCATGGTATCAAAAGGGAATGAAATGGTGGTTGCCACTGTTCCAGCAATAGCACCATTTATAAAATGGACTAAATTGTGCCATTTGTCAATTTGTGGGAAATTCTTTACAGCCTCCGTAAGTAAATGATAATTGTAGAACTAAAAAAATAATAAAACATTTGGAAGATTTGTTTTACGAACGACATTTATAGATAGGGTTGAAGAGATTTATTATTTGAACAGAAAGAAATAATTAATTTGAAATTTCAAGGAGAAATGTTTTAACAATTTTTTAAAATCTATAAGATTTTTAAAAAATTAAAATGTATAATTTTTTCAAAAAGTTTTTTATTTGAAAACAATTATTTTTAACAAAATATACTATCTTTTTTCAAATAAGGTTAAAAGAAAATATATGTCATTTATGAATGCCAAATTTATTTAAATGTTTGGCTCTAGCCCAAGATTACAAAAATTAAAATTATAGATTTAAAAATAAATACAATTAAGGTTACTGTAAAATTTAATCATATTGTAGAATTTATTATTAATGATTTGAAATCCTCGATAATCACTGTTATTATTACAAATTAATAATGATTATAGATAGTCCATAAATAGATGAGATGGAATAATTTAAAATATCAATAGGAATTGGTCTGTTCAAGAATTTGAAGAATACAGAAGCTTAGTAACATAGCAAGTCATCAGCTTCAGCCCAATCAGTAGCTGAACATTATAGTTCGAATAATTATAATAAATATCTCAATGAACCTGAACCATTCCATATGTAATGGACAACATCTGAGCAGGTACATGGCCTTTCCAAAGCGCTGAAATGCCTTCTTCTTTGATAATGAGATCTAACGCTTGGGTCAAAGAATGATACTTACTAATGTGATGCGATTGGATAGGCTCCACTTGCAACTATACGAACAGCAATCAAAATTACTATATAAAACTAATAAGTTACAGATATAAATTAAATAGTTCTTACATCATTGAAATAGAAAATATAGTTATGTAAACATCCTAGGATATAGGTGAATCTGTTTACATATAGGCTAAAAAAGTTCAGATATTTCCATAAATTTTTACTTATATATGAATAACACTTTTTTGGAACTGCATTGATTATATAAATAACTTAATAGTAAAATTATAAAGAAAAAAATTAAAATTATATTTAATATATAAATTTATCATACTATATTATTTACATAATATTGTATTGTTTTTTAAAACATATAAATTCCCCATAGAAATCTCATCTAGAATTTAAAAATAATAGTTTTTGATTGTAATAAAGATTTATAATAAAGCACAATCTGAAAATATTATTAACTTTAATAACATCAAATTGACTATAATTATTAATAAATTTAAAATAATTAAAAAAAAAAAGACTTAAATATCATTTTAGCTACATAGTGTTTATGTCGCAAAACCTTTGGCACGTGACGGAATCATTGCGAATGCATTTGATAATTACCTGAAACCTGACTTTTAGCACGTCTAACGGCTGGCTTATGAACCGAGTAAAAAAACCGCTGGATCCTCCAGCAATGACATAATCCAGTTCGTGGATCTTAGTAACCATCTTATCGGTGCCTTGGGGATTCTCATCACATAAATTTTACAGCACGTATCGATGCGCGATCAATCACGGCTCAGAGCACTCATTAAATTTAACGTGCCTTTCCTCCTCATCAAATGTGCCACGCGGCTTCAACTCGCTCACGTTGAAAACAACCACAGTTAATAATTGTTTAACAGAAATAGTTAACTTGCACGCGATTGATTGCGGCTTACCTAGCAATCAACGCGGCAAATTCAGCATTATTAGACGTCGCAGAGGTCGCACTGCGAATACGGAGTTTTGTGCCGTGATCGGATTTCGGGGCAGAGCCAGAGCTGCCAGACTGGGCACCCGTTCCCGTTGTCTGTTTTGCGCTCGCTACATCCTCTGTGGCTTCTGTCGCAACTACTCAATGTTCCTGCTTACCCTATGAGCGCTCAATATTCAATATTCGTCAATATTCATGAATATTTATAAATATTATAACAAAGTTGATGAAATATTCCCGTGAATATTTATGAATATTGAAATGTCTCAGTTTTTAATATTTCTGCAATATTAAAAATTAATATTCGAAAATATTTTTCTCAACATGTTTTTCAACAATTTTTTGGAAATTATTCATATCTTATTCAAATAAGCATAAATTTGAATTAAAAAATTATACTATGAATTCGATAAAAAATCAATGTTGCCACAATATTCATAAATATATATAATATTTATATTCATCAATATTGCAGTAATATTACAATTCAATATTCACAAACTGGGATATTCAATGTTGTAGCAATATTGCTTAATATTCGATTGTAATATTCAATATTCCTATAACACTCTCAAAATAATCACTCAATATTCAGAATATTGCAGCAATGTTGCAGAATTATTCAGCGCTAGTAGGGTATTATTGTAAAAGAAACGCGTGTTCGAAAAGATGATTTTATCATTTTTCAAAAATTATTCATATCACAAGTTACTTTTTTTATAAACGTGTTGTAATTATACCGATTCTAGTAAAATTTATTTTTGCATTTATAAACCTATTTAATGAACAAGTTTCTATTGTAAATGATTTATGTAAAAAATTACTCAAAAAAAAAAACAACAATTCAGAATATTGCAGCAATTTTACAGAAATATTCAGCGCTAGTACGGAAGTTAAAGTTTTTCTACATTTATGCAAAATATTTTAAATTATTCCTGCAAGTCTGCATTATTTCATGTTTCAAAACATTTCTATTGTGATGTTAAAAAATATTACTGAAATATTTATTAAGATTTCTATTATAATTTAAAAAAATATTGCTGGAATATTTATTAATATTTTTCTGAAATGTTGCTATAATATTCAAAATGCGGACATACAATATTACTGCATAGTTGTTGCATTATTATATTACAATAATATTTTTTAATATTTTTCAATATTGCGCGCTTATAGGGTTGTCTCGTAACTGCATGATTTCGAGATCGATTCCTGTTGTAACGAATTTTTTTCGAATCGACGCGGAACGTCACATGTCTTTCGCAGGCCAAATTATCATGTGTTTTCATTAATTTTAATACGAAAAAGCATATGCTTTGCTTATGATAAACAAATATGTAAAACGCATGTTGTTATTTTCAACAGAGGCATACGGAACTGTAATTCAATTATTTATTATTACATTTTTAATATCACCTCCTATTCCACTAAAGGTAAATTACTTGTTCGCGTCAGTTATTCATATTAATCAGGCCACGCCATGGCCAATCTTTAGCGAACGGTCTGCTCCGCGCTGACGCTAAATAAACAATTTTTCTATTATAGTTGTGACTGCATGTGTGATATATGTAATATGATTCTTATTTAATGAAATTCTTTCTTATGATTATAGGAAAAACGAGACCTGATCACAGGCTTGAAAACCAGGACCAATGCTGGAAGACCCAACTGGGACAAAGTGTTTAAGCAGCTTCAAGACCGCAAGAAAGGAAAAATAACTGTATTCTATTGCGGACCGCCACAACTTGCGAAAATACTACGATACAAATGCGATCAATTCGGCTTCAATTTTCGCAAGGAGTCATTCTAACCATGAAATCCAAATGATCACTCGAAATGTCATTTTGTATAAGACAAACTGACAGAGAAAGATATAATTTTGAAATGTAATAAAAATGTATAAGGAACAATTTTACTTAATTATACAATGAATAATGCACTTTTGATTCATGTGTAGTATGAATGAAATGCTTATCAATTGTATAAACATTATCTTTCTTTGTATTGTTCTGAATAGTATTCATAACCTCAGCGTCTTTTTCTATTCGCCATTCGCTGAAATCGATGTAATGAACTTCGCGCAATTTATTTATGTAATTATTTGATTCTATCAAATAAAAAACAATAATCTATGACATGATTATTATAATGTCCAATAAAATAAGTAGGTTATAGAATTAACAGTAATTAAAATAAGTTAAAATAAAGAGAAAAATCAAATGTTTTAAGTTATCAGTATTTCTATGCTTAATGCCATAACCGAAACATTTTACCTTGTCATGATTACTATTTTATATTCTTTATCATTCGGGTAGCTTCGTGAATCGCCCAGATGACAAGCAAACTTATCAAAATGTATCCTTGTTTTTCTGTCATTCTTCACGTGAATAACAACAAAATAATCATTATAATACGTTGGAAAACATTTGTTAAATGGTTCTGAGTTGCCACCGCGGTTGTTGTTGATAACGAAATTAGCTTCAAGTTTTCTATTTTACATCAATCAAGTGTCAAGTCATTGGAATTCAAAAAGTTCATCTGTTATGACTTTTTAATACTTGAAATACTTAGCATATCAAAGAATAACCCAATTGTTATTGCCTGAATAAAATCAAAAGTTTGTTAAGATATAAGCAAATAAGCAAATTCATGTTAAAATAATGAGGAGGTATTAATGATAGTTCAAAGAAAGAAGTGATTGCTTTCATTTTGATAAGGCTGACACTGTTGTTCACATAAATTTGATTGGCCAGTAGAACTTGATATTTCATGATGAAAAAAAAATAAGTTATATATTTTTCATTCGTTCTATAATGTGATTTTTAATGTATTTTACGAATAAATTTATATAATTATAATTTATAACTTCTATCTAAGTTTATATAAACGTCTAAACCCTCATTTTAGATAAGTTGAAACTTTTAAAATAGTAATTATAACTTAAAAACAATTATATTTTTTATTATATTTTAATATTAGAAGAGTATGATTTTATTTTATTTACAATTATACTTACAGTCTATTCTTAAATATTTTTAATTTTTGAATCATTTCACACCTATGCTATAAATTTGAAACATTATATTTTTTCCTGATTTAATAACTATTTTAAACAAATAATATTATTTTGCAGTGATAATTATTATTACTATTTGGCAAGTGAAGACACGGTGCATAATAAAAGATTTTTTCCTGGTATTTGTAAATATACACATAAGAAATTAAGTATATTATCCTGCACTATTTTAATGACGAAGAGCCAAAACAAGTTTTAATTGTATCATATTATGAGCCAAGTTTACGTATCAATTAGTCACTTTTCAATTTTTGATCAATGAAGTCCACACGCGTTGGGATTATTAACTACTAAGTGATTGCAGAAATGCTAATTATTTATTACAGTGCCATATTTAAGAAAGTATAATTACATATTTTAATTGATATACTCCTGACGAAATATTTAAAATGTAAGTATTTAACGAATAAGATGACTTGATAATTTGACGTTGATTAATAAGTATATCAACGTACAACGAGTACTTGAAAATTTAATTTCATTATTTTTGTGCCATATATTTTTAATAAAATATATTCAATTAAAAATGCTGACAATTTCAATGAAATTTTCTTTAAAATGAGTTTAGCTCTATTAATTTTTGCTTATTTAAATTTAATATAATTTTAATTGATCAGTGACAAAATTAAATGGCATTGGTTAATTTCAAATGAATTACTTTTGAATAAACTGTAACTTTCACCAATGTTACTATGTTGTAATGAGTTTCTAATTCAGATAAATCAGTAAAAACTAACCAGAGACAAACAACTTTTTAAACAACAAATCTATTTTTCATTGGATACATTGCTCTGTTTATTTTATTACATTGCCAACATTTTAGATTGAAAAAATGAAAAGATAGGTATTAATTTTGATTAAAAACCATAATTGAATTGAGATACAAATTTAATAAAATTTTAAATAAAATAATAGGATAATATATTTGTGCTATTATAATACAATTTATTATAATATATGCATTACTTGCATAAATTTAGCTGGTAAAAACTTTTTACCCAAAAATACATATACTTCAAAATATAATAAATTTATAATGGAGTATGATTGTTCATTATTAAATTTGAGTAATTACTCAATAGTTGTGTTAATTATTCTAGTGCAGAAAAGACTTTTTGAAAAAATTTTGAATTTTCACTACCACATTGAAAAATACAAATAACTATTTTAGTAAAACTCTATTTACTAAAATAATAAAACAAACTGTACAATTTTCTAAAAGAAAAAAAATTATAAATTTACATAATACACGTTGTTCTCATCTTTAATTCAACACTGAGATTATTTTCTGTGCGATAAAAAACGTTTTATAAATATTACCATACCTTGTAAGAAAAATAGTGTCAATTACTAGACTTAATTGCAAGGTAGGGATAAGTCGTTCAATTCCATCTAAGTATAAATAAGACTAGTAAAAACCTGCGCCGTAGTATTCACGCGCAACAAACTTCATTGCGCACAAAATTACTGCGCATAGTTTTACTAGACTATTATATAATAAGTTGGTTTATTCCCATTTCGCTAAGAAGTATAGTAAAAAGTATTCTAAATTTATTCTTAGTTTACGTAACGTATATTGATAACAATTACCATTCAATACATTATATTTTTTCAAGTAAAAACTGATGACGTCATTTTTAAATATTCTCATGATAGCATGGTAATTTTGTTTCAAATAATACAATACAATATACAAGACAATAACACGAAGAAAAAAGTATCTGTTGGAATTACATATAATAAATGACGATATAACATAAACAAGAAAATATAAAATCGTAAAGTTAACGATAGAAAAGGATAAACGTATGTCCCTCTGTTGTTTTGATTATTTTATCCATCTTTGTTTAATGTTTACATTTTAACGTCGTGCCTTTGTCCGTATGCTCAATCAACAACAATTATAAATAATTCCAACAGATACTTTTTTCTCCGTGCACAGTTCGTAAAATTAAAGTAATTTTTATTAAAACATCTTTCAGTATACTTTTGATTACGTGCACGTTTCATATATCGATATTGAAATTTTGATAATTCGTAGACACGAGTAAAATAATTTTACGTGCATTCCGATATTGATTTCGCGTCATACATACACAAACGGGATATTCATTTGCTTTGTATCGATGCCCGTATTACTTACATTTGAGTGGATATGTTAATACACGTAGAAAAATCGAAGCATTTCACGTTGAAGTACGCATGAGATCAGCGATGCTCGATTCGAATTTGAATTTTTATAAACACCCGAGTACGTAAGCTCCGCGTGTATTTCATTCGATGATACGAATTCGCGGTCCACAGACTGTGACTTGCGTAAAACTCTATCTACGTGTTACGTTTTATTCTGATATCAATCGTAAAATTATTATTATTATGCAAATAACACATGCAGCCACAAATATGTCCACAATAAAGTAATTTTTTTTTCATAAAAATTACAAATTACGTGACAGAGAGTTATAAGAGCAAAATATAATCATAATAATTTCAGTATGAAATGAAATTGTTATTATTATATTCGTGTTTACAAGCGTTATTATCAATAGCGTAACAAATTTGCTGTAATAGCAACTTTTTGTTTACAGAATAATCGTATTGTTTGTTTACTTTCCATGGAAAATCTTGAATCACTGACTGTCGTTTCTATTATAAATTTCTTCCTCGAAAGAATACTTCGGAATGATCGTATTAAAAATATTTGTAACAACATTGTAACATCGTCTCATGTTTTTTCATCGCCTTTTATTTTTCCTCATTTTTTTTTCATTCACCAAACGTACAGTTATGTGATCGCGATTTCACGAAACTGTGCTTACGTACTTTTGTTTGATTATTTTTGCAATTGTTCCGTTGCGTTGGTCATTCCCGGTAATGCGATTCCCTGTAATAACCTCGTCGAGCTAGGAAGACGCTGTTACTCACTGTTATGAGATATAAGTCTACACCGCGCCCCGGTGAAGTTTTAGTAGTTCGCCTTTGGCTTACGGATCAAAGCTTGCAAACTGGATTTAAAATTATTCATCGATCAAAAATCCAATCAAACTTCATCAAACGATACAGCTGCTTGAGAAAACATTTTTAACGTTACTGGAAGTAACTTGTTTTTTTTTTTTGTTTTATAATCATTGTAATATTAATTTTACATCAAAGGTAATAATTTTTCAAAGTCGATGCTTTGATGTTAGATTTGAACTTTTCCTGCGTTTTTCTCTTATGATTTAGATATTTTTAATGATTGAAATTTTGAAAATAATAATATATGGATTTGATTTAATTGATTGATTTTTAGGTGTGAATTTTGTTTATATTTTAATTGTTATATTACTTAAAAAATATCGAACAGTGGGTGGTAAATATCGTGTTTTTTAACCGAATCCAAATAACCTTGAAGCAGAAAACAATAAATGATTAAGTGGAATAATTGAAATTTTTCATGTTTTTCAAAAAAAGTTTCAAACAAGTTAATTGTTTTTGAATTACCAATTGTATTGTAATTGAAAACATTAATTTACAATTTCTCTAGTAAAAATTTTAAATCACTAAGTAAAAAGTTTCTCGTAAAAAATTCAGTTACTTGTGTATAACTCACGAATTACCTACTTTTAACATCAATTTATCAGTTTCAATCAGAAATTTTATATTAAGTTTAAACATTTTTTATATGAAAAAAAAAAATGGTCAATTTTTTTTCAACAAAATATAATTCTGTAATTATATTTCAACTAAAGCAACTTCACTAGAATAATGTTTTGCCTACTCGTTAAATGTTTCCTTTGAACGTTCATTCAGTCCACTACTTTAATAACTTTGGCAGCTTAAACTAATTGCGTTTGATATCTAAGGGCTCGACAATTGGTCACTGCTGTACAAACTGGAAACGCAAACATCTGATTCAAAGTTCAACTATTTCTTACGGTCTAGCTAACGGTTAGTCCATAAAAAAGGGTCATTAATTGAATATAGGTTTGTTAGTGTGTGGTATAACATTTTTAAATAAATGTTAATAAATCAAGTGAAAATATTCCTAAGGTAAGTTATAATTGTACTTCTCAAGATATTTAAAGAGAAAAATTCAATTGGAAAATAAAGCTTTCTTATTAACTCGAAATAATTATTACCAATAAAAGTTTTATTAACTTTTTACATCAACGATATTAAAGAAACACAAAATTATTTTGGATTTTTATATTCTGACGTGTTTTATAATTGATTGGAGTTATATAATACCAGACATTATTTATTTCGGAGATTATTTATTTTTTCTGAATAAATTATTTTGTTGTATCGCATACATTCATTGAGTTATTAAAAAAAATTTTATTTGGAACTATTGTTTTTTCTCTCATTTTTTATTCAATATTAATTTTATATTATATGTGTAAATGACGAAAAAGCAAATATTTTGCACTCTTAAAACAACCGTTTTGAACCAAAATTAATAGTTTTATATTAAAACCATTTTCATTTCAAAAAAACGACAAGAATAATTAGTTTTATCTTAAGATTAAAACAGTTTTAAATTATCAAAATCAAGTATTTTTTTAAATTAAAATTATATTTATTTAGATATAAATATTATGAAATGTAATGTATTGAAATATTTGTAAAATGATTTGAAAATCGTTTCAGGTTATGCATATTATGCCATATTATCATGATGTAACGCGCGAAAAATGTACCTTTCAAAATTTATGATTTTAACCACAAATGACCGAAAAATTTTTACATCTATCGCTGTACAACAGATAATATAGTAATGAAAGTAAGCTGTTTAGTTAATGGCAAAAATAGATTTAACAAGTCAATGCAGTTTATTGAATTAAAAACACGTTTCAAAGACAACATAGCTCATGTATGATAAATGGATGGAAACGCGAAAACGCGAGAATTGATGAAACAG
>JABFQB010000235.1:0-11715 GCA_022817105.1 Pseudanteris insignis
AATAATAATGGCTGACAGCATAGGCAACTCTGTTGTCATGATTGTAACAGTTTTTTTCCATATGGAAATTTCATATGAGATAATTTAGATAAAACAAATAAAAAAAAATATTTACTTATCACAAATGGAAACTACTCATAATAAGTATATTTCATTTATTGTAAGAAAAATCTATTTATCGTAAGAAAAATTCATTTCGGTAGTAATAAAAAATAGAATTTTTTATAATTAAATCCGTTTATGTTTATTTCCAGGTTACGAGAAAAATCGTCGCGATTACAAATCATAAATTGTAATTAAATTCAACCCATATAATAAATGTATAAATACGTCCTAGAAAGTCAGTCGTATTTTTTCCCCTAATTTTCCTCTCAATTCAATGTTGCGTATAAGTTTGGTATTACTCATATCCACAAACGTAAAATCGAATCCGTACTCCCTATCATCTACGACTAAATTCCTTCACAAAAGCGAAACATTAATGCTGGTATATTCTGGAGCATATGTTAAGTATATAAAGACAGATCTCGCACAAAGACTCAACGAGGTTGTGAGATCGTTTGAATCATTCAGGACACCCGCGCGATTAGACGCGCTTATCATTCGGCCAACGAAAACGATGAAACCCTCGATACGAATAATTTTCGACCACAAAAATTAATCAGTGCAGACCCTGCATCGAATATGTTATACACGGAAAAAAATGAGTAAAGTGAATTAGGAATACAAGTATTCCTGATATTAAATACTTACTTACACATATAATAATGGGCCTGCTGTCGTTATACAATATAGCAATTATAGGTATCTCAATATTCCTTAATGAGTATGCCTGATGCAGGTATACAAATTTTGCACATCGGTATCTGAATTGCTAATACAGTTATATTTGATAGCTACACCATCTATGTATACACACTTACAGTTTGCACGAAATAATTACCTGTATACAAATTTCAGAAATATCTGTACACTGTTAAAAAAATAAAAAAAAATACCAGAATATTTTCGATCACAATTTGTACCTAATTTTAGGAACTTCCGAATATTCCGAAATAATTTGGTTATCTTGATGCCTAGGAAAAAATTTTGAGTTAAGAATGACATTTTTGTCAATGTCAGTCCAACATCGAGCTCAGAATGTTGAAACAATATCTCAATGAAAGCAATGTATAACCTATAAACTTAACTCATATAATTGAATAACACGTAAAAGCTTAGCATATGTTTTATAAAATTAAATTTATAGTTGGTAAAATATAATAAATATAATTAAAAGAAAATAGTAATCAGCGATTTAGAAATCGAATACACATTCGACATTCGTAATACGTGTTAACATAATCCTATATGTTAGAATGAATTTTCCAAATGTTGTTTCAACATCAGCAAACTTTAGATTTAACATAAACGCGATTACATTCTGCCAGATGTCGTTTTAAGCTCAAAAATTTTTCCCGTGAAATGTAAGCCATCATTTATAATGCTGTTGACTAGTTCATCTATTCACGCGGTAAAGGTTTATGAAGGAATAATTATTAACAATGGGGATGTGATGCAACGTTTGACATGATAAGTAGTTTGATAGCAAAACCTGAATTAAGGATTAATAGATTGAAAAATAGATAAATTACGAAAAAATGAATTTTTTATTCTAAGAAAATTGCCAATGTTTCAAAAAAATGGGACTTGGTATTGCTTGTTTCGAATCGTTCGACTAATGAGATAAGCGTATGATCGGTTGTGTTTTTCAAGTTACGTTATTTGGAAGTTTATGAAAAATAAAGACTATCAAAGTAGATATGTAGAAAATATGTATTACATCAATATCAAAACTGTTTTTTTCAAATATTTTATTTGTTAATATTATGAAAGAAGTAAGTTAATTATTTTATTATACACGGGAAAAATTTTAGTATTGTGCCAAAGACGAAAATCTTGTTAGATTTCCGTCGTGAAGGACAACTTTCTGTGTCATACTTAATTAATAAAAGATAATGAAAACTAAAGAAGATGCTATGTCTATCCTTTATTATAATGATATTTATATATTTCTGCCTTTTACAATGTAAATCCAACGTTGTCTCACGTTAGAACCAACATCGTTATTTTTTCGTGTGTACATAAATTTATTTTTCAAACAAAACTGGCATGTAATACACATTTGTAGAGAATAAGCTGTATACATATATATATATAATTTATATATTTTTTTTGTTTAGTATGAATCCTTAACTGGAATTTTATATTTTATTATTTTATTTATTACTGTAAAAACTGGTTATTGCTTAGTTTTATGGTAAAAAAGTGTTAGTACTAGCACTTTAATAGATGATAATATATGATAGTGCACAAATGTCATACATTATAATTCTTACACTGAAAAAACCATATTTTACAGGGAGAGAAATTTAAAAATCAAATAAATAGAATATTTTATAGTAAAATTTGTGATATTCAGATCAAAGTATACTCTGTTTATAATAGGAACTGATAAAAAACTATCAATGTTTACACGAAAAAGAACGTCTGTACTCAAAGTTCTATATTTATAAGAAAATGAAATTTATTCCGTTATCAAATATTCCATTTTCATATTTAATTTTTTAAAATACGGTATATTAATTCATATTCAACTTTAATAAACGTCTATGAAACAGGCTTCCAAAACTTTATTATTAAAATTCAAAACTTATTTCTAACAGTGTAGTGTAAAATGTTGTATTGTAGTTTTTTTTTTGCATATCCAATTTGAAAATTTTTGATAAAAAATAATTTTTTAAATTTTCATTTCATTTTTCTAAGACACGCCTCCAAAATAGATTGCAATATACGTATTAAAATTATTATTTCGATATTATTTGTCACAATACGAAACAAATACAATATATATAGTATAATACATAGTTTCATATGTTTTCTCAGTGTATTGAAATGAACGTGAAACTAAGTAAAATTAATTAATTTTAAGCATTTAAATAAAATCGAACAAAATAACTTAACAAAAGAAGTTCATAGTATTACCAAACGTTAACCAACAAAACTAAATACTTTTTAAAAAAAAATTTAACAAACATTATAAAATCAACTTTGCAGCATTCTTCCCGGAAATAGGACGAGGAAGTTTTTATCAAATAATAATTTTCGAGCTCACATTTGAATTTCCGGAACAGTGACTCAGATTATATTTATTCGCTCTTTGGAACGGCTACCAGGAAACCTAAATGTAATTATACATATAAAACATTCGTATAACACTCTCCGAATTTTTATTCTGATTAACCAAGAATTTTTTCCTTTTATCTAAATTTAATTTTTTTATAATAGAGTCAGTCATAGTTTAACGAAGATTAAACAACAAACTAAAATGGAATATTTTTGCACTGCGCTAGTAGAATTAATAATGAAAGTAGTTTTAGTTTTAGTAACAAACAATTGAACTAAATATGTTTTGATGAATTTAGAATGAGATGAATTTCGCTGAATCGTTTAGTAAAAGTGGAACAAATCGAAATTTTGTTTCTTTGTAATTGTGCACGATTCATGCAAGTATTAAAATAGGCTAGAAGTTATATTTATAAATGGGGATCACGAAAACAGGAACAAATTTCATTTATGTTTTATTGTATGTATTTTAGTGCTCATATTTATTATTTAAATTTAAACCACACTGAGAAAAACGTGTAAGTAAAAAGTGCTATAAATAATTTTATTTTGGAGGTATAACATAAAATTAATTGTTTATATCATTTTTCGATTGAAAAATTCTTATCAATTATAGTACAATGACATGAAACAAGCGACAAAATTTATATATTTATATTATCTGCTAGCAATTTTTTAAATGTTCTACACGAATAACTGTGATATTCACGTTATACATCCAAAATAAAAATATTAATACTTCTTTTTACTCATACTTTTCTCTCAGTGCACAACTATATAAATAAAATTTGTGATGAATGAATGGTACGAAAAGCTTTCATTAGTATCTGATGGCTATGTGAAATTTGAATTCTTTAATGCGACACGTAAAAAAATATTTTGAGATAAGTGATAAAGGTTTTGTATTCATGTTGTGCAAATTTCAAGTTTTGTTCAGACGTCGCGGAAGACGTTAACCTTTGTATAATAAATTGGTTTCCTCACATGTTGTGTATATACGTTATGCTTTTCAGCGTTCGCATAAGCCTGGTTGTGTCGGTGTGCGAAGTTTGAAACTGTGGTCGATTGTTAGGCCCGGAATAGATTCGAATCAGACTGCATCGTTTAGAATTCGACTGCTTTTCAAAACACTCGGCTTCAGAGTTTGTTGCTTTTGTTATTCTTCTACTCCACTACCTCGCGACAGCGTCTTTTCAATATGTGGTACTTGTCACATAATCGTCCTATTTTTCAATTAAATTTAAAAAGATCGTCAAGCTCTTGGAAACTTCTTTGTATCCGTACCTTTATATGTCGCATCAAATAAAAGTATGTTTCATATACATTCCTTAAGAGCAATCAAATAAAATTGCTCAGTTGTCAAAGTTTAAAACACTTTTACTTAATATAAAATTATTTCATCAGCTAATTTTTGATGAACAAATTATTTCGTGATTTAAAATCAAATTCATTCTAGCAGATCCCGATAATTCAATTAGGAGCCAACTTTACTTGACAGCATGACCCAGCAACTCAGTCTACATTGACATTCTAAAACTCATCGGTATGTCGAGTGATATATTAATCCAAGTACAGATATTGTGATTGATGATATCCAAACTTGAATTTTAGACGTAATTTTTAAATTATGATTATTGAAAATAATCATTGAAGTATTTTTGCTATTATTTTCATTAAACTATTCAACGTATCGTGTTCATAAATAAAAATTGGAAAATTGAATGTGAGAATACGTATTAATTAATTACTAATTTTTAAATTATTTTTAAAATTCCAAGTCATTTAACAATGGTATTATTTTTGCTGTTTTTGGCGTGTGATAATAATACCGGAATTTCTTTGTCTATTAATTATCATTTCTGCAGTTTTGTTCAAGACCGGTAACTTGAGTGACAAATTACCTAATGCTGAGTTTAAAAGCTTATTTATCACCAAAGATGTGACGCGGATGTGCAAAAATTGTATCACATAACTGGAATGACTGCTATAAATTTTAGTTCCGAATACTAAAAGTTGGAATATCTGAAATTGAACATTGCAGTAGGTTTGAGATAAAATAGAAATATTTGAAATAATTTAACATGTATTGTATAGGTGTTCAAACGGACAAGCTGATCATAAAATTCAAACTCAATGTATGAGGCTGGACTTTTATTGTAATCGGCATTCCTTCTCCCTCTGGCATTCAATCCAAACGACGCATAGAATCCCTTTCCCATTTTCAGGACACGTGTCCGGCTTGGCATATGGCAAACCGACCTCCTCGATTCTATGTAAGCTAGACCCGCTTGCGCTCCGACGCGGTGTACCGTTGAGTCGGCAGCGTAAAGGACCGCATGATCGAACGCACGACGAATGGCTTTGAAATCGGACAAGGGTATTATTATGTCACCCAATTCGAGATCCCGGATCGTTACTCGCTCGATTTTTATTGACCCCGAACGCTACCCGGATACTCCTAACTCAGGGTATTATTCATGGCTTTTCACAACATACGGCAACTTCAGTTGTTTTTGTTTGCCAACTTTTCCTCTTCCTCCGAACTAGTATTTTCCCCTCAAAATTAAAACTATTACGAATTTTATTCGATTCTATTGATTATTATACCACTAGAAAAGTTCTTCTACACTCAGAGAAAAAATTTAGTTCATTTAAAAAAACATATTTATATGAAAAAAATTTAGTTGTTTTAATAAATGTTTAATTGTATTAATAAACTACATATTTGAATCAAATTAATTATTAAATTAATTTTTCGTTCAAAATGATGAGTTCCCTAAAACATGAATCGTAATATCTCCATTATTTATCAATGGAATTCAAATTTGTTTTATGAAACCCTGAACAGATGACCCTAGCGATGTAGAATATTTATGAAACACGACTAAAAATTATGCTATTGTTAATGCAAATTTAATATAAAGTTGAAAGCGTTTTAATCGATGCTTTTTCAACTTTAGATGAAAAAAGGCTGTTACGTAAGTTTTCGTAGCGAATACTTTCAGCAAGAAAGTTGTTCATTAAAGTATGACGATTAATTTGATAAAGTTTCGGAACAAAATAATGTACACTTTAAGAGTTATAAACAATTGTTTGAAGACGCGGCGAACGCGCACGGCGTGTACAATTCGTTGCATGCAGGCTCGGGACGGTTTGGATGGTAACAAATAAAGGTAAATGCGAAAGTTTAATTTTGTATTAACTATATATTTGATAGAGTTATAATATTGATATGGAATATCAATAATATTCTTTATGAATAAGTAAATCAATGATACAAGTAATGGAAATTTCGGACAAGAATTATTATTTATCAATCATTTTTCAGAAAATAAAGTACAAAAACGGATAAAAGTTTAGAACTGGTACTCGCATCTTTTGTTTCTAATGTAAATCAAAAATATGATTAGTATTGCATTTTCTTTGCAAACTTCATCGTGGATGCTTGGACTAATGATATTCAAACCTTATTGTTATATTATTAAAAATGCATAATAAATAATATTTTTTATTTAAATTAGAAACAAGAGCTTCGAATATACACGGAGGAAAATGTTACAATTGATTTTCTTTTAAAAAAAGCACTATGATTACAGACATTCTTTTTTGTATAAATATTGTTATTTTTTTATCAGTTTCTAATATAAACCGTGTATATTTTGATGTAAACAACATAAATTTGACTACAAAATATTCCAAATATGTGAAGAATTTGTACTTCTGAATTCACTTTGTCATTTTTTTAACTTTAAATTTCAGTTTTTTTTAGCAGGTTCGTATTTGAATTATAGAATTTATTAGGTTTAATTATATTTTTTTAAATCTACTCATATTTTTCTCTGACTGCAATACTTTTGAAGAAGTTGATACAATTTTTTTTTATTTTTGTTAAAATTCAATGTTGATACTGATATAATATAAATTAGATTTTAGAAAATACAAGTTAAGCTCAATATTATTACAAAATGAATAACGCATATCAAATTACTTGCGAATCGTATATTCGTTTGAACCTTTTGATAATCAAATTTTTGTTACAAAAGTCGTTCGTGACGACCAATCTTAAACGACGTGACGACTAGACTTAAAATACTATTTCAACATGGTATTATATTATTATCATACGATCTTTACTATGTTTTAAATGAATTGAAGTAAAGGGTAAAACTTAAAAATACTGTTAAAAGAGTTACATCACATATGCAATCATTTACCTAATGTCTAAACACCATTGTTTAAATGCATCAAAATGTCATGCAGAAACGTCAATTTGCAGTATCACTTTAATTATATGCCATTCTTAAAAATCGAATTGCAAAATTAATCAGTAAAACAACAACGAAGCAGTTATTGGGTCTACACATTATTACACATTTTTGTTAAATTAACACAATGTTTATATTCAAAATATACTTGTCAAATCCATGAATGCAGCATAACCAAAACCTTCTCTTTGTACTGCTATTGAATTTTTTCTGTTAATAAATGTACATTTCTGATCGTGCATATTAATGAGTTGTAACCCATACTAGTGTTATTAATTAATGGATCGGATTTCTACTTTATTTTATTAGTTTCATAATTCTAAATTATCATTTTCAGCTACTGAACAATTCATTTTCTATAAGTTAGTTCTAATAAAGTAATGCTGTTTCATATTTCTTATTAATCGATTGTTACAAGAAATATAATTTATACCTTATCGTAGATTCATAACACTTATTATCATAATTGTATACATCACTATACACAGCTACTTCCATGCAATATTCTTAGTTTATCGACTTTTGCCACAATGAAAGGAAAAATACTTTGAGAATAAGTTAAAATGATATACTTGCATCATTTCCAGTATTACTTTTACTGTAAGTATTTTCATATTTATTGACAGTTTAGTGTATTTTTTACACATGCTGGTGTAAACATCATGATTTGTTTTAATGTACTAATCTAAATTATTGAATAATTGTTTACGTATTTTTCATTATAAAATATAAAATTATGAATCGTATAATTTGTTTGCAAATTTATTTTCACTTATAAACATAGGCAACAGTTTTAGTTTAAAAAAATACAATTCATTATTTTATATATTTATATAAAACTTCCGTAACATAACATGCATTTACAATAGTTTAAATGATAGCTGCAATAAATAAAGTAGTTAAAGTGAATTTTGGTAAGTGACGTTACAAAACAATTCGGTTTACACAATATTTAAATTTATTATTATCATTAAATTTTATCTACCGCTAATTGCCAAATGTAAACAAAATTCACGAAATTATTTCAATGGAGTTACATAAATCAGGACAAAACAATGATTATCACAGAAAAGTATAATTGTGCTGAAAAACGTAATTTCGACAATTCATGGAGAGTGTCATAATTAAGCCAAGATGAAACAATTACTAGGAATGTTACATTTTTATTTCGTGACTTCGATAAGCGTTTGGCAACATCTTAATTGGTGTTAGATAAAAATACTGTCGAATGTTTACAGACGCTTATTAGTACAATAATAGATTAATTTACACACCATTTAAATTCGAATAATAAAAAAAATTGTTTCTTCGTTTAACAGTAAACGCGACGATTAACACACATCGTAATTTGATTACCTACACACTTCGCATGATTTTCTACGTTATCAATCATCGTACATAAGGTTCTGATTGGTTTAGTACCAGACCCTCAATCGTAGATGTCATTGCTACACAACGGACAAAAAACGACAGAAATCTTCGTTATCGACCGAGAAAAACGTATGTGTGTATGTGTGTGTAACAGGTTTTCTACTGATAAATAAATAATCGAAAAGACAGACGAAAAAAAAATAAAATAAAAGGTAAATATAACTAGCGTACAAATAGAAAAATAAACATAAATACATATTAAGTTGATATCAAAACATTGCAACGAATAACTGAATTCATTATGATAAGCCAATTAAACTTTTTTCTTGGTTTTCTTCGCGGATACTTTGGACGTCGAAGCTTTTTTAGCGGTCAATTTGCCCCTCGTAGGTTTCTCGGCTTTCTTCGCGTACTTTTCAATCAGAGAATCGAAGAAATTGTCTGCCGCACCAGCTCGTTCCCTGTTACGATTCTGGATCGCAAGAGTCAATGAATTAGCAGCCGCGTTTTCCTCGTCCTCTATTTTTTGCATCTTGTTTAACATCTCGGCTTCCTCGGCTTCTTTGGCCCACTGCAAGACAAAAAAAGGCGCATTACTTAGTGCCAAATTCCCGCGACTAATCGTATAATTCAACCATCAATTAAATCCATTTCAACGCGTTAAATTCGATTACTCGCGTTATCGACTCGGCTCTTCACGCTAAAACGGAAATTTGAATGGCTGCCCCGACTGATTTACTCGCCCATGACAAATATATGTCTCAATATAAGCCCCCGTTATTGTAATGTAGTAGTAAAACTATTTCTGAGCTAATAACACTCGCAAGTAAACTGGGAAATAATGATTAAGAAGAATGGATACGTAACGTAACAGATAAATAACATTAAAATCAAAAAACTTAAATTTAAAAAATTTGTTAACACAGTCCATTTATATTCAATAAATTTTACTAATCTTAAATGAATTCTTCTTATCAAAAATGAAAATCTATTTATTTTAAGTAAAAATGTTTATACTAATTAGAATCCAATGTAGTGAAATGTAATAAATCAGTCAGTTAGTTTGACTTTACGCGCATTTTTTTGAGCGTGGTTTTAAGCAGGTTTTTCGGCTTCCAATTGTTTATAACAATTTTCTAGATAAACAATGTGTCGGATGAAAAAAATTATAAGAACGAAATGTTATTATCATTTGTCGTAGAATCGAATGACAAACTAACATTTTGCAAATATTCACTTTTTGATCAATTTGTTCAAGCAATTGTTAGTTTGACACTACCATGTACAATTTATTTTTTTAACAGCGTTGAAATATTAGTGTCTGCGGTTATTTCCTAGCATTTCCGTTTTAAAACAATAATATTCGTTGTAATACGTTAAATTCCTTAAATTCCGTTTAAAATTTAATGAACAATTTTGCCTATTAAGCGTAAAGTTTCATAAATTAATTTTAATTATTAACACGTTTAATATAAAAATAACTCGTCGCGTAGTTTAGGGTCGAGGTCATTAGTGCGAATATTTGTGCGGTAATTTTTAGTTTCTTGTATAATTTATGAAAAATTACAAATTAATAACACTGAAATTCAAAAATCATTGTACTAATGTATACCCATGAAGTTTTATATTCTGCGGTACTGTCACACGATTGGTAGAAAATGTTGTATTTTTTAAAACATCATTACTTTCTGTGTAAGAGCTCCCGACCAACATATTTTTAATTAAAATGTAAGACATAATATTAGAAAATTAGCTGAACAAAAGTTTAGAACTTTTTAAAGGAATTCCTAATTATTTATTTACAAACACTTAAAACTAAACGCAAAAACATTTCGAAACAATAAAAATGAAATAAATACAATAAAACGGGTACTAAAAGCAGTTATTTTAGACCATCTGAAGTAATTTACAGTTTCACGAAATTCATGTTTAAACTGTTTTGTTTATTTTTGAAATTTATATTTAACTTTGTAAAACTTATATTCCTGACTGTTGAGAAACTATAAATACGCAGAGAAACAATAGAAAATCCAATTACGTTACTATGAATGAAATAAATTTCGATTTAACTTTTATTATTATTATTTACTAATTTTAATATTTAATCTCTATGAAAATGAATTTTAATAGATAAATAATAGAAATTTGAATAAAAAACAAACTTTTAAATTAACATCGATATAAATAGGGTTCATACAATGAGAAAAAAAAGACAAAAATTGCAATTTATATAACAATTTATAATTTAAATATGTTTTTTTTTAATTTGTTTGAAATTGAAAAAACTTAATGAAAAATTACAAACAAAACTTGATATCAGTTTGTTGGGACGGGGGTTGGAGATAATCGAATCATTTAGAATGAATATCACCCAAAAGAAAAAAATTGTAACTTTAGTAGTTCAAACTTAATTGCAATTCCGTCGATATTTAAAAAAGTTAGGTTATTTTGAAAATTTCAACGTCCACCGCCCAAGTAGAAAATTCATAAGGCAACCCGTTGATTTCATTGGGGCCCAAGCGGGTATTCACGTGGTATACCAAGACTGAGTTGTCACGTGGAACCTCGGTCTGGGCCCAGCCGTAATTTCGAGTGGCACCCCCGCCGTGGTTTGCCACTCGGATACTACTTTTGGTCCCAGTGTGGCTTTCAGGTGGCTATTTCCAATATTATAAAATCGTTTTGACAGGGCGTGCCCTTTTGGGCCCCCATGGTATTTTCGGACATATACGTATAAATAATATAAAGTAGCGTTCTGAACGAGTAAGCATATTAAGACCCATGGATCAGTGTGTAAGCCGTTACCTGCCACCCCGGAGACTGAGGTTCGATTCCAGCGGAAGATTAGATAGATTTGTTAAAAAAAAAACTATTAGTACCTTATATGAAGCCAACGTTGAAATATATAGATATA
>JABFQB010000236.1:0-11705 GCA_022817105.1 Pseudanteris insignis
AAGTCAAAGCCATGATCTTTTTCGCTTCGGGTTCTCAAAATAAATCCATTTCTCGTCACCCGTGACAATCCGATGCAAAAAAAATTCCATTTGCCTGTCGTTTAATGCGTGTGGCACCCATTTTCCATACTTCTGCATTTTTCCCATGGCTTTTAAACGTTGGCAAATTGCTACTCGGGACACATTAAGTTTTTCTGCCAATATTTGTTGTGATTAGGTTGGGTCTTCATCCAACAACACCTGCAAATCCTCGTCTTCAAACCTTTTCGCTGCACCAGGATGTTCATTGTCTTTTAAATCGAAATCTCCACTTTTAAATTGACGAAACCATGTCTCACATGTTCTAATCACTGGAGCATGTTCACCATAAGTTTCTACTAGCAAACGATGTGCTTCAGCTGCTTTTTTCTTTTGATGAAATAAGAAAAGCAACGAATGCCGCAAATGCTCTTTATTTGGAACGAAACTCGACATATTGATACAAACGACTGCCGCTATTATTTTGACAGAATGAGACTTGGGTGTTTTTGGAGGTGAATGTCAATAGAAAAACATTCGCGTATATAACAAATCATAGAAATCCCTAAATACCGCTAGCGAACCCAACTATAAAAACCGGCAAACTTTAACTTGCACTCCTGGTATTTCAATGTACACTAGTTTTGAAAGCGTTAAAGCTTGACTGAAACTTTAAAAAAGAATATTTCACTTAAGTATGACCTATCCTTTGCTTTAAAGAAGTAAACAAAGTTTTCGCTTCCTATCGTTCGCTGTTGGTAATCTAGACTCATTTTAAACGCGGTTGCATTTAGAATTTTACTCGCCTTTTGTTTCCTCTAAGCTGATAAACCTACTTTTTAACTTCTTTTTTGCTTTTATTCAGCAAATCACCTACTTGTTGATAAGGTTGATGAACTCACACAAGTAGGTGCACGCAATAGCTACATCTCTACGGTTATTTTGTTAAGTTGTGCGCAAACAAAAATACGTAGTTTGTTTTCACATAAAAAATCTTATTGGGTCTTATTGTAATCCTTCATATCCTTCTAAATTCGTTGTCGCGCCAAATTTTTTGTGAACCAAAGCTTACTTATTGAAATTGGACAGAAACAATGACGTCAAGGTCACAAGCGCTCAGTTATTGCCTGCTGGATTTGTAACTTCAACGATAGTTATCTACAATTGTAAATTATTTTATAGGTGAAATTCAGTTTAAAAAGATGTTACAAAGTTTATTATCATGTCAATTTTATGCTTGTTTTTGTATGATTATGTGTTTTTGTGTACTTGATGAATTAGCATAGTAACAAATCACTCAAGAAGTTCATAGAATGGCTAAAGAATATTAATTAAATTAATTGAAACGATTTCATATAATTTTTTCAATCAACAATTATAATTCGACCTAAAGTTCTTGTTATAATACAAATTAGTCGACTTGAAAATCGTACAGTCCTAAATATAATTGATTCAAAAATTTTCAACCAAGTTGTGTTGTACTGATTTCAAGCTTAGTATTGATACGTCGATTGTGGTGCTATCTATCGTTAATCCTACAAAATTGTTGAGTGATGTGTTGGTAAGGGTGGATATTTAATAATATATTTTAGGATGGCAAATTATACCGTTTAAATTTTTGCATTCCCAAGGTATTACTGGATGTAGAGCAGTTTTCACCGTAACAAATAAAGGTGAAAATAGTCGGCTATTGCGTTAAGGTCGAGGCGGAACACGCAGAGAAGCAAGACGAACACGGCTTTATCAGCAGACGGTTTGTTCGGAGATACGTCTAGCCGTCGTCTCACGACTTGATGAACGTCACCTCGACTCTCTCTTCCGATGGTATTTTAACAATAACTGCGCCCAAAAAGGGCGACAACAGCCCAACTTAGACCGCCGACCTTATCACCGCGGACTGTTATGACCCGCTTAAATCCGTTTATCCAATCAGTCTAGCCAACTTACACAGGATGGTGTCTGCTCATACTAATCAGCTCTAAACCACAAAAAAAAGAGCAGTACGTATTATAACTCTCCGCGCGCAGTAATTTAATCTCTTCACTATCCATTAATTTTATTGCCTATTTTTAACACTAAATGGAAAATAATTACTTTTAATTAAAATCTTCAACTTAATATAAGTTTTTTAAATTATAACTGATATTAAGTTGTCTATATATTAACTAAAATTGTATAAGATTTCAACACACTATTACAATTAATACCCAAGAAAATGGTCTGGTAACCATGAGAATTTATTTTTTAAACATTTTAAATTAGCTATAATTCAACCATCAATTTTTAATTTTTTTATGCGAATGTTGTGATACATATAATATAATATAAATTGATAGTAAACTATTTTCATTCAGAGAATTTTTTTCACTCAAAAGTAATTTATCCCAGAAGAAAAGATACATAGAGATAATAGAAAAATAAAGGGAATTCTACACAATCAGTATTAAACATGAACCTTAATTCCCCTAGACTTTGTCTTTCCCAATGCTTTTTTTTTTAAATATTTTATTTGTCAATCCCACCCTTATTTCAAACTAAATACTATTTCTTTTATTTCGTAACAAAATGAAGCTACTTGGATTTATAGTAATTGGATCATCAGTTTAAATTAAAAAATAAAATTTAATCATTATATTTAACCAAATAGAGACACTTGTATTTGCTTTATTCCCATCACCATCCCAGCATGATGATTGATTAATGTAACTTAAATTTTGAAATAATTTAGAATTATCAACTGCTTAATAAATCATATTATTTCAACTTGACTTAAGCTGATTGATCTGTGAGTTGTGAGGTGTTTAACACGTTAGATTTAAATTTTGCAATTATTGTGTTTTATTCTGTATATCAGATTTCTTACCTTTTCCTCTCCAGCTCTCTAGCATCGCTTGGGATGATCACCTTGAATTAGGGTTCATCTGCTCGGTGTAGGTTTCATCCACTCCTTGCAGGTGATAAAATGCTTGGGTTGAATTCCGTACGGATTACTCTAGCACCAAACCCCGAAGGGTACACTGAAATAGAACAAAATATTTTATATGTGTACATAATGAAAGAAATACTTAATTCAGATTCTGAAATAATTAAAATAAATTTAACTTATAGTTTAATTTTTAAAACTACAAAATGAATTGACTAAGGATTGACCTAACTGGAGAACGTATTGAAAATTTATGTAAAGATTGATATATATATAAAAATATCTTACTAGTGCTAAGAAATATGATTTGTTTCACAAACTAGTATACCACTTGTACAAAATACAATATCCATTATTTTTTTTTAATAAAACCTATTTTTAGAAAAACTTTTACAACAATTATGTAATATACATTAGTTTCCTGAAATTTTCAAGTCGTTTATAAGTATTGCTAATTTTGTATTAAAAAAAAATTATATACTAGCTTTCAGTTCGCGATATAATGGTGAAAGTAAACAAAATCAATGCAAGATTTAACACATTTTAAACAACGTTAAGAAAATGAATCAATAATCAGTTGGTTCGCAATTAAAACTTTTGTTAAAAAAAAAAAAAAAAATTCTAACATGGCAGTTTGTGCAAATTATAAGTGGATAGAAAGCTTTCTAGGTACCTTTCACTCTTTATCGAAACAGAATGTCAAGTTAGTGAGTGAAAGGTACATTGGTTTCGTATCCCATGAAAATTGATAAAACAGCAAATTACGCAGAATATAATTTCTTTTATATGGAAAATACATACGGTAAACTGTCGCGCTCCGCACTACCACCGCGTTGTCTACATTTCCTTTTGGGTAGTCTAACTGCGTTGTAAACAACGATAATGATTCGCCGTAGGCGGAAGAATGTTGGAAGTAACTGTTTTGCGATGTGAACTCAGCGATACTATGTTTACGAATGTTCGCAGAGGCGACCGCCGCTGCCTTTTATAACCGGCTACTACGCAGCGCTGAACGTTCCAGAACAACTCGCCGAGCCCTTCTCGAACGATCACAATTTTTGATCTTTAACAAATACATGCGTTGTGAGGACAAAATTAAAACCTAATGAAATCTAAATCCCTCCTCACATTTAATCATTAATAATAAATGACATTTTTTTGTTTTTATCGTAAAGTACGACAAGTTTTATAATTTGTCTCATTTTTGATCGGTTGGAAAACGAACGAGCGTTCTAGCACGTTCGCCATATTGCCCCTCCACTTTGTGACCCGGCAAAAACCCCCACCGGCTAGCTTCAGCCATTCGGCTGGGTTCCTTTTTGTATTGATGTTGCAGACTGCTTGCAGTTTGACAAAGATAGAGCGAAAGCAAACAAAACTGCGTAGTTACGTAAGCTTGTTTTGGTTGGACGAGCGCATTCGTAAGGACCGGTGGATTTTGACGGTTAAATTTACGCAGCTGATTGTTGTTATGGAAAATGCCAGATTATCAAAGCAGGCGAAATGTTTCTTGGCTGCCGAGAGTATATGAAAAAAAAGATACACAGTGACCTCAGTTGACCGGCATTCTAACTTCATAGAAACACCGTTGTTATTAAATTACGATTAACTTTACGGTGTTGATTAATTCTGGATAATCCAATAATATTCAACAATGCTACGTTAAATTAATGAAACGTAATTCTTATATTGCGTGTCATATTTTTATTTTTTACTGTATTAAAATAACAATAATAATTGCATCTTAAGATGCAATAAAACATCTTCCAGTTTTAAAAATAAATTTTATCAATAATTCTGAGGAAATTTTTTTTTTAACAATATGCTTTTATTGCATACACGTGAATAAGTTCATAATATTTTGATAAACGTTAAAATTGTTTGCATTTAAAATCGTACTTATCACTGTTTTAACTTAGTTTGTGGATAAGAAATAAAATTTACTCATTCGCACCAAATAGCACAGTGTTTTTATGGAATGATGAATACAAAATTGTAACAGAGTCGTTTTTTTTTTATTTTTATACCTTTGTATTTATTATCATAGATACAATTTGTATGGTGTCTAATGAGAAATAACAGTTTATTCTTTAAAACGCGGTAGTTTTTTTCGTCAGATTTGAAATCAAGGCAAAAACTTGATGCTATTGACACGTAATAGGAGTGCGAACTCATGGATACAAATTATTATCCGTTTAAGATAAATTGAAGGTCGGAAAACATGCGTTTCAAAATCTAAATGATCAAATTCATAGGAAAAAAAATAAGAAAAAAATGGAGGAAATAACAACGAGGATTTTCAATTCAAAAATAATCAGAGTTGGAAACCTTTATTTTTATTCGTATCAAAGCTTTCTTACGCAATCGAATAAATATTTTACGTTTTTAGTTTCATAATCGATTGAATAAAACTTTGCCATTATACGTTTCGAGTAACTGGAATTTATCTGGCTTTTTGTTTGACTATTAATATTTCATCGGAATGTAAATTTTGAAGTGATAGATAATAATAAATAATTGACATAGTTTTTCACATGAGTTTCGATGATCTAAATTGTACATCAAATTACGAAACCATTTTAAATAATAACTATAAGTAAAATCCAATAAATCAATTTAGAATATTAGAATTTTAAATTTCATTGAATTTTTTTTTTGTTTTTTACATTTTTATTGATGCCTATTTCTCGGTAGCTATTTTGATAATTTATTATTGCTTTTTCTTGCGTAGATACAATTTTCAACAAATTAGTTAATTTATTACCGATCAAATGTTTTTATTGTTACAGTAACTTAATAAATATTCGCTAAATTGTAAACATGCTCGATTTTGTCAACAAAGCTCTTGATTCGACGATACGAAAAGGTCCCACGGGTTGATCAAAATATCTTAGATTATATCTAAAATGAAGCAGATGTGGTGTAACAAAAATATGTTGGCTTCTGAGGAGGTAAAACTGTCAGAACCTGCAGACAATGTTGTTTACCATAACTCGGCCATATTGGCTCGCGCAAAAACCCAACCAGCGTAACCGACGAAGATTCTAGAATGCAGGGTATAAGTTCAAAAACGTATGACTTTTGTAAATTTTCGAATCAAAAATAAACAAAGATACAATAAAGACATTATATAAACCTATGCATTTATGAATTGTTTTTACTGTCAACAATGCTCAAGGTTATGAATCGGCATTAATATTTATTTATACTTTATTAAGGTGAAATTATTAAGGTCTCTTTAGCATAATTTACAGAAATGTTAATTTAGCTTAAAGTGAAATAGAATTTTCAGAAAATTGCGTTGTGTTGGCAACAAATATCAGCAGATAAATATTTCCCTAACTTTATATTCAACTTTTTATGTCAAATTGTCTCTCAAATCTTAGAATAAAAAAAAATTTTAATTAAAAAATCATGCCGGGCAACACAAAGTCATTTTCGGTAAATTCTATTTAAATTTCAAATAAATTGAAATTATCGTTAATCGTACGAGAGAGATAGACGAACTGCTTAATATATGCCTCAAGATGTACCTTATAACGAAGCAAAATAAAATTAAACAAGGCTGATCAGATAAATAATTTTGTTTTCATTTTTCCTTGTTTTTATTTAAATTTTTAAACACTTCAGCTTTATATGAATTCACTGTAGAATTATTTTCGCAACGTTTGCTGACGTAGTTATAAGCGACTAAATATAAACCATGTTGTTTTCAATTTTATAGGAGATTAAAAAAATGTTGTTTGGTCAACACAAATTTATCAAGCTAAATCAGCAGTGAACGAAATGATAAATTTATAAATATCCGATATTCAACAAAGAAGGTCATTGCTACTTTAAGTTTTGTTTATTTTGCGTTTATGAGTCAGATTATAATATTTTTATCTATGAAAAAAAAAAAAACTTTATAATTATCATCGTCTATAAATATTTTATGAAAAAATATATTAGCTCAATTCTGATGACAAAGCTATAAAGGACAATTGAATGTATTTGTGGTGGATTGAAAGAAGATAAACAAGGGACCGAATAGCATTACGGCATATGTTGTTTATCCTTGAAATGTTCCCATAATTATACGTCAACCGTCCTTCTAAAAATCAATCCGATAATATTTCCGGAATCGGTTTAGTGCTATTTCATGATCAATAACAATACATTTTTTGAGAAATGTTTCGTATTGTGAATTCCGATAGTAAACAAATAACGATTTTGCGAAAGTTTCGACGAATTTCGATTACTTTCTAGGATGTTCTACCTGCCGTTGCAGTAAATCGATAAATTTAGACGGCGACCGCACTATATTTGTAACGTACGGTGACATCTAAACTTCCTTTGTCAATTTAGACATCTAAACTGTAAAAATGTGATAATAACCACAAATTTTATGTATTGACTTTGAAAAATATCTTATATTTAATAAAAAAGTAGTTTTGTAATATGAGAAATACGTCATTATTGAACATTTGTTTTCACAGAACTACTGTTGATTGCTGAGTCTTTTGTTTGTTTACTTTTTTTCAAACCTTATTAAACGCACGTATTGTTATTAAGTTGGTATTATCTTTACTAAGAACGGTCAATAATATGCAAAATTTGTTTAAATTTTAATGTTATATTGGTTGATGGAGTCATTCCGCCGACACTGACTAACCTAAACATTTTGTACTGCTTGAATTCAATTTTTTCGAACTTTAAATAGTAAATTAAATATTTTTTTTTTAACTTTTTTATAATCGAATTTAGATGTAACATTCACCATTTTAAGAAGGTAAAATAAAAATAATTTGAAATTTATTCACATTATTACTGTGAGCAATAAAAATGTTATCGTTTCGTTTAAATCGTGAAAAATAATTACTCCAAATACATTAAACTACGTAATAATGTTTTAAACTCAATTTTGCATTAAATTAAAATAAGCTTCGAATTCGTAGTACGTGCACATTGTCACGAGATATTCTCCACTTTTTTCAAAACCGCAATGTTGGCTTATTCATATGAACATGTGCAGATCCCGTCGGAAAAAT
Source organism: Pseudanteris insignis (assembly GCA_022817105.1). Taxonomy (NCBI): domain Eukaryota; kingdom Metazoa; phylum Arthropoda; class Insecta; order Hymenoptera; family Scelionidae; genus Pseudanteris; species Pseudanteris insignis. The sequence goes on from JABFQB010000236.1 coordinate 7,972, forward strand.
CGTTATAAAGTTCAGAAGCCGTACTTGAAGCTAACTGCATTTTATGTATTAATTATTCTTTGTATTGGCATATGTTATTATAACCTAAAAATATGTAGATCTGTTGAAATAAATCTAGAATTGACGTGCTGTAATAGAAGTAAATCGAAAAGTTATGTAAGGATTGAAAAAATTTAAATTGTTTAACTAAAAATAAAACAAGGCTTTTGTTAAAAATGAAAATAATATTTTCAAACATCACATTTAAACGTATTTTTTTTTATTTATACTCTATTATTTTCAATATTTTCTCGTAATTAATTTGTTTAATTTTTAATAAATGTAATTTATTTGTATTTTAATATATTTTATTTAATTTAATTAATTCGTAATTAATCAGTTTATTTTTTTATAATCGTGATCATTTTAACTTTATTTGCGCGTGTATTTCTCAATCGTTTTATAAAACACACGTTATTATATTTCATGTTTGATATGCAAACTTATTAATTTCATGATGAAAGATATACATCAAAATAATGTCAGGTCAAAGGCACTCAATAGAGTTAAATGATTTAGACCTTAAGGTGAATTATCAAGTTCATCTATCTCTCTCGCACAATTGGCAAAAATGATAATTTATTTAAAATTGAGAATAAATGTTTTAAAAAATCGCTCTATGTTGTCCTCAAATATCAGGATAAGAATATTTCTATAACTTTAATTAGAAATTTTATGTTAAACCGTCTGTAAAATGGATGGAACTGTCTTGAAAGGAAAAAATCATTCTTATAAATAACGTTTTTTTCTAAGAATCCAATAACAATTTTGAATAAAAGTTGTATAACATTATTTTAAAATGAGCGAGAGAGATAGATGAACTCGTTGATATTTTACTTTAAGAATAATCAAAAATTAAAGTTGATCTATTTTTAATATTAATTTTTGTTCGATTCAATACATTCACGCAAATTTCGATATTTTTACAATAACAAATAGTGTAAAAATCTATTTGTTAACGAAAAAAACACTGATCTGATATTGAAAAAGTGAAAATATACTAATACGTTAAAGTAAGCATTAAACTTAAAATTATTCGAAACTTTTACAAACATTTTTTACGAAAGAAATGTTTTTTATTCGATAAAATTAAACACTAATAATAATAATAAAATAATAACTATCAAGATAATCTAATTCGTTAAGAACAATTAACTACTTTTATAATAAATTTATTTCGTTTGTAGAACAATAATGAGAAACAATTGCAAAATTTTTGTATAAATGGACTTATCGAATTTTTTATTCGAGTGGCGTAAAGCTAATGCGAAATTATTATTTCTTCGATAACTCGTATTTTTGAAAAAAAATGTATTATTGAGCGATTATAATAAGAACCGCAACATATTCTTGTAACGAAAAAAATAATAGAAAGTTCAGTAAGAAAAATATTATTTTTGTTTTATAATAACTAAATTTATTTTACATAAAATTTTTTATAACGTCATTTTATTTTTCAGATACGAAGTTTACGCGCATTTGTATTATGAGAGAGCGAAATCCAATGCCTTATATATTTTGGTCGTTGAGAATTCAAGGTCAAACGGGTTTCAACTGCCTTAGTTCCATTCCTTGCTTTGCTGCGACGATTTACCAAACTAACAATTATTTTAAAGTTATTTCATTTGGTATTAATACTTTGATTAATTTCAAATAAATATACAATAAATTAGTTTAATTAATAACTTAATGGTTGATGTATAGATTAGTTAAAAGTAAATGCATGTTTCTTAGAACTCAACAATAGAATATTCTAAACAATAAAACCTTTTCTGAAAATTCGAGAAAAATAGAACTGATTCAGGCTGAACTTAATTTGTGGAATTATTTATTTAAATTAGAAGTTAAACTTTTTTAATAATACTAATGATATTTTGTAAAATATCAGATTTATAATTAACATAAATTGAAAATACAGATTAAATTAATTAGTTTAAATATTCATGAAATATAATATTAATTGATAATGTATGGTAATGTATTAATTATAATATGTCGTTTAAATCGATAACTATTTTTCATTTCTACTGCGTATGAACACGATCAAAACAAACTTAAAGCAATATCCCCTTTAATAGCAAGAAGATCGAACCCTTAACAAGCTTTAGTCAGTCATAACACTCACGCGCAAAATGAAATTTCTCTACTGCGCATAAATGGTTTTATATCACAAAATACCCTTATTTTATTATATTAAGAGCTTGTAATTTATTATTCACACAGTTCGAAATATGTTTAATTAATAAAATAAAAATTTGCTTTATTAAATTTTAAGATATTTAACTAATTTTTGTGAAGCGCAAAATTTTTGTATTTCAATAAATTATCGAATGAATCTTTTTGAGTTGATTGAATATTAATTTTAATTTTCTATTCCATTCCTGAACTTATAATAATTTTTTAAATTAATGATTCGACAAATAAAAATCGTAATGTCATAAATTAATCATAAGTTGATATCCAATGAATTAAAAATTCGTTTACTTTTTATAAATGAAGATGATTTAACTGCCGAGTGAGACACTAAATATGAGTCACAAATCACTTATAATTGAAAATTTGGGATAAAACATCTAAAAGGATGTGAACATAGAATGATCGTATAGCTATTAACTTTATATCGTTAAAAAAATTTTAACTCAGAAAACCACAAATTCAAGGTATTATTGCATGAAAAAGTTATACTTTTACCCTATGAGTGATAATTAACTAATAAAACTTCGATTTTTTTTCCGTGTTAAACGGAACAAAAATTCCGCTAACATAATTTTTACAATGTGTGTACAATAAGAATTTATAGTAAAAAAAATAGGTTATAAAATATCCTATATAGGTTATAAGTTATCGTTTATAACTATATAATATACACTTTGTATAAAAGTATGTATTTATAAAAACATTGCTTGTCATGACGAGTATGTAATATAAGTAATTGTATTGGTATGTTGGTTTAATAATTTTGTTTAGAATAAGTAAATAACCTCAATAGCATTGAATTATAATTCATTTATGTACTAAACGAGTTTAAATAATTAAATATAAAAATGTTTTTTTCATTTAGTGAATTAAAAATTTTTGTAATTACTTTCTACATCATAATTTTCTCATTTCTCATTATCATTATGGGGAACTTAGATTGCCCATAACTGTAATACTTTTGTACAAACTACACGCAATATAATTGAATGTTTTTAAATTCTTAGATTTTAAGTAAGGAAATTAACAACTTCAGTCATTATTTCTAAGGCATTAAACTTACGATTTTACTATAGATGATTATTTTCTCACGCTTATAATAAGTATAAACTAATAGTAAATTTTATAATACTGATAGCAGATTTATTGTGGCATAGAATAAAGGAAATTTATGAAACTATTGTTTAATAAAAGGCAAAATGAGAAAAAACATGGGTGAAACTTTATGTTTGTATATCGATAATTTTTATATTATAATATATTTTTTGAAATAAATGTTTGAAGTATAAATAGCTTACAACTATAAAAAATTAATATAACAATAATTTATAAAAAACGTTTATTATTTTCAGTACTTAACTTTTGACAATTTAAAAAAAAATCCAATTTAAAAGTAGCATTACTTGATTAAAAGCAGAGCAGAGTTAAAATATAGAACGTAATGCTCTAGATACATCTGAAGTATGTAGATCACATAATAATACTTAAGACGAATGCTC